>OLKM01001322.1:31701-129201 GCA_900291075.1 Melanogrammus aeglefinus | reverse complement strand
CCTTTTGAATATCTATCACGCTAATAAATATCCCCAGCTGACACACGAGTCACTTTAAACTACCGCTCCAGTCGAGATAGCTTATTAAACGTGGTGCTGTGGAGAAGTGTTGAGTGGACAACTGATCGTTTCCTCTTCTCCTCTGCGTTCAGATTTTAAAGGCTCTGCAATAATGTGACAACATCACACCGATAAAAGTTCTAGGAAATCCGGCACTTCCATCTTTCTACTGCTTTAATGTTCTCTAAATTTCTCTTTCTTTCTATGATTCACCATAGTAACCATCCGAAGGAGTTTGCTATCTCACTTTTGGCATAGTTTACAAATTGCAATAAGAATAATAACAAAGTTTACTTGTTTCACAGATTATAAATAGAGCACATGGTTATAACAGTTCTAAAAGCTACTGTTCCACTTTGCTACCAGTTATGGATTATTATACCCACTCTTACAATCCCATCTGTTTGTATGTCTGTTTTTCCAGTTGTTTCCACAGTTCATTCTTTCCCTTAATCCAAACTTCAATCTTGAAATGTCCGATTTGCAGTTTGTATGCCTCTTCAGTACAAGTGCATGGAAGGTCAAAAAATAGATAACTTTTTCCAGAACAAGGGTCATGAAGTCCCTTGCTAAATGTGGTTTAATTTTTCATTTTGCCGAAGATGCCAGACCATTGAAGTCCCCATGAATATATTTCCTTGAAGATTTCCTGTTAAAATGGTCAGGGTTTAAATTATTTGTTTTGTCAATCTTAATGTCTCATGTCACACATGCTTGTGTCATGTCTAAGCTTCGTTCCATTACCATGGCTCCTCCTTGTTGTAGCCTCTGTTGATTTTACTCCAGCATGTTGCCATGACAATAAACTGTCACGGCAGTGTCTGTGTTTCTGTGTATGGGTTAATAATTATAGGGAATGGATAGGAAAGCACATTAGATAGGCCTAAAATAAAATACAAAAATGTCTTACACTAACTTGCCCTCTCC
Organism: Melanogrammus aeglefinus; assembly: GCA_900291075.1. Taxonomy (NCBI): domain Eukaryota; kingdom Metazoa; phylum Chordata; class Actinopteri; order Gadiformes; family Gadidae; genus Melanogrammus; species Melanogrammus aeglefinus. The sequence continues at coordinate 128,214 of OLKM01001322.1, read as the reverse complement.
GTGAAACATTGTGGATTTGTATTGATTCATACAACACCATCGGTTATAAATACGGGTTACTTTCTATTTCTCAATTGTTTCGTGACCATTTCTTCTTTACATGCCTTCACACTATTCCTCTGGCGGTCGCCCTGAGATACGCATAAACTCAAAAACACAAGAGAACATAATATAAATGCAAAACAGTGGTGTTTTTTGTTGCATTGAAATCAACCAAATGTTGATGCTACAGCTAATATTCGTTTTTTAGCCAAAGTCTTCAGTGACTTTATGGGTCAACTTTTGAAAAACATGAAGTTGTTGAACACGACACTTTTTATTTTAAGCCACATAGTTTAAGACGTAAAGAAATGTGGAATGGCTTAAATCAAGTGAAAAGATTTGAACAGTCTAAATGGAGTAGCCTAGTCAATGTTAACATGCACAGTATTTTAAAAAATTGTAAATGGTTCGAAACAAATAAAGTGAAGTTAAACAAATAGCTAAAGTGATAAAGTTTGAATAAATTGGAGATGAAATACAGAATAGCTAAGCTGTTAAAGCTGCAAAAGTTTGAAATGGTTGAATCAAGCCAGTGTTAATCGACTCGTGTGCGCGCGTGTGTGTGTGTGTGTGTTTGCGTGCGTGCGTGACCATTATTTCTGTTATTTTTGATGACGTAGGTTCATTCAGGGCTTTAGCCCATGCTTATGCGCACAGTAATCAATACCAAACAACTGCTTATTTGAAATTCAAGATTTTATATTTTCGGTCGTCTGAATTCAGGCGGGACATTGCTGAATAGTGCACATTAAAGTGGAGCGTTTTAAGGTAAATGTTGAGATGGTAAATGGCAGCCGCTGGGGGGCGCTACTGGAGCTCGTAAAAGAAGACATCTTGAAGATTTTAGATATTCCTCATGTTACGGAAGAAAATATAAGAAAAAACCTTCGCACACACAACAAAAATAACATAACAGCAATTCGAGGAAGGCTTTCAAAGTGGAAGTGTGCATTCTCGTTTGATTGAAAATATGTCACAATAAAAACAAGAAATCAACTTGAGGTAAAATAATACAGTACAGAATCAGAACCGATCACAACTGCCAGTAGACAAATCAATTGAAATGCCTAAAACAGTATGTAGGGAGGCTACCACCACCTCCCTGGTTCAGAGTAGAGGGCGTTGATTTACTTACACAATCTGTACAGCTTCTCACACACAGTAAAAAGGCGGGGAGGCGTGGGACAATGCTATAGAGATTAGATACATTCATCTGTGACGTTGCGTACACCTGCACCTGCAACGACCCAGCAGGACTGCTATAAGTAGTGGCACCTTGGCCTCACAATCATCCAAAGTGCTTGATTCAAGAAAAATGTAATCTGAAACTTAATTTAAAGTCATTGGACGCCTGATGATTGCAGCTGACCAATGAGATAAGAAGTGCATTAAACAAATACAAAAAAAGGTTACAAAAGTTTGCTTGAAGAGTGGTTCAATGCTAACCTCGTAGCATTTGAGGTTTGCGGCATTAATTATTTGCAGCAGACATGCTTGCAGGGACCTTAAACACATTGGTGAACCATTTAGGAATTTTGCCCGGACCTGAGGAGCAAAAAAAACAACCAACACAAACGCAGAAGGCCGGAAAGAAAATGAATATTTCACCTCTTATAAATATATCTGTACTCTCTATAAAGATATTGTAAAAGACAAAAGTCAACATTCTTAAGCTACTTAATGATACATCATATGTTGACACGTCTCTGAATCTAGAGAAGTGTGTGTGTGTGTGTGTGTGTGTGTGTGTGTGTGTGTGTGTGTGTGTGTGTGTGTGTGTGTGTGTGTGTGTGTGTGTGTGTGTGTGTGTGTGTGTGTGTGTGTGTGTGTGTGTGTGTGTGTGTGCTTTGTGCGCGTTGCTCGTGTGTGTGTGTGGCCTGTGTGTGTGTGGCAGCTAGCTGACGGTGTAAAGCTCCTTCTTGCTGTCGTGGCACAGCGTGTAGCCACAGACCCGGGGGCTCCAGGAGCCGGCCCAGCCACGGCTCCAGCCCCAGGCCTCCCGGGTCCTCTCGCGGGGGGGCAGCAGGAACACGACGCTGAGGGCCACCAGCACGTGCCACACAGAGTGGGTGTACAGGTAGTTGTCCTCCGTCTCGGCGAAGATGTACACGCACACGCCCACTAGCGCGCACAGCAGGCCGGGCACCAGGTACAGCAGCCAGCGCCGCCAGGAGGGGGGGTAGCAGTGGTGCCGCCGCACGCCCCGGTACACCTGGAGGGGGGGCACCACCACCATAAGGCTGTGTGGAGCTACTGCTGCTCCCATCAAGGTGTACAATGCAACGCAAGACACACGTACCAACCGTTTAGCCTCTCTGTTAACGTAGCATAGCTTTAGGTCTTTAGCCTAGCTCCTAGTCGAGCTGCAAGCTGCCGAGCCTAGAATTATGTTTTTATATTTTTATATATCGTATTCAGAAAGATGCTCTTAAATGTCAGCTATTCATGTGGTTCTAAAAACACAGTGAAACCACATTGCATTACATGTAATAACATGACATGGTACTTTCTCCCGAGCGCGTAGTACTTCGTTTCTGGGTGCTAGGACACCAGAGTACTCAGAGTGGAAACCCATTTCAAACACTAAAAGAGCAACAACTCCACAATCTGGTTTGAATGGGACCCAGGATTCCTTGACCATTGAGGCATCATTACTGCCACCAGCTGGGGAGGAGTGGTGCTACCACGCAGTGCTGAGTGGGAGGTGCTGCTAGGGTCTTACCCAGGCGATGACCAAGGCCAGCACAGCACAGAGCACCGGACCCAGCATGTTCCACAGCCCCCGGCGGTCCAAATGCATGGACATCGCTATCAGCAGAGCCCCCAGCACAAACAGAGTCTACACACACACACAAAGACACACACAAACACATTTGAACATGTTATAACGTGTATTAAGGGTTAGACCTTTTGATCGAGGATGCCTAGAAGTAGACTGAAGACATTGTGGATCTCACCTGAAACCTGTCGGCTGGGTGTCCAACCCCCTAAACCACTGACCCCAAATACATTTGTAGAATAACACAACATTATACTTTATTGATCCCGGATGGAAAAATCCAGAAGAAGATTTGAACGAAACAAATTCAACATAATAAAAGGATATCCTCTTTAGTTTTACTGTAGTAATTCTGTAACTATACAAGTTGTGCGAGCCAAATCTGTGCCTTACATATTTGAGCGTGTCGCGGACGCAGGCCATGCAGAGGAGGGTGACCCAGATGGAGCACACGGAGCCCAGGAAGTCACAGAACTGCAGGGTATCGTAGTCCATGATGCACATCACAGCCACGCCAGGCTGATCGCAGGCATGGTAGAACTACAAAAACAGAGACCGTTTTAGGATTGTTTATGGTCAGTAATACGGTCTATAGCATAAGCAAGAGCCCTTTGTTTAAAGATCCCATAACATTTTTAGGGTTGATAATTGCATTTGGGGATACTAATGGAACAGGTTAACATGCCTGTATGCTAACAATAGTCTCACTGTTCATTTCTGCAAAACCAATTTCAGCGTCTTTCAAAAACGTTGTTTTGTAATCACGTCGCTTTAAGGCCCGCCTCCCGAGTAGCCCAGTCTGCTGTGGTTGGTCAGCACGCCCACTCTGTTGCGCATGGGTCGGCAAATCCCCCCCCCTCCCCCCCGCGGCTAGCCGGGAGGCGGGACTTCAGCGGCGGCCACTAAAGGTTGAGCCCAAATGAGCTGTTTCAGGCACTATCTGAGGGGCGTTCCCGTGGGCCGACCTCTCTGCCATGCTCAGACTTATCTTAGCAGACATTAAACATGTATAAATACCTCATGTTACCGTCTTAACGCAAAGGGAAAATTTGAAAAAGCATGACATCACCCCTTTAAACACCATGTGTCACCGCGCTGCGCGTTACCGTGGAGAAGAACAGCGTGAAGAGGTAGACGGAGGCCTCGGTGACGTAGCAGCGCCGGGCCGCCACCACGATGGCGGGCAGGAATAGGAGGTTACTGAGCGTGAGCAGCAGGGTGGCGGTCACCTGGCGCCCATACGACAGCGCTGCCGAGCCGTCCGTACAGCCCCACCCGCTCCAGCCTGCACACACACACACACACACACACACACACACACACACACACACACACACACACACACACACACACACACACACACACACACACACACACACACACACACACACACACACACACACACACACACTCTGTATAAAACAACTGTGGGAAACACATACACACACACACACACACACACACACACACACACACACACACTAACTGTGCTCAGCCTCACGGTATCAGCACTAGTGTCCGAGTCAGAGTTTGTCGTCCGTCTACTGTATTTTTATTGTATTATTTATATATATTCAAATGTTCTGGTTGTTTGACCAACTGTATATATCTATCGTACATTTGTTTTTTGTTTGTTTTTATTTGTCTGTTGTAATCAGGGCGTCAGTGTGCTCTCAGTGGTTGAACACCAACATAGTTGGCACCATTTCCTGGAGGACCGGCTTTCATTCTGCTCTTTCTGGGCTCCAGGTAGTTAGCAACCAAGCATTGAACTTCATTTACCAGAGAGAGAATACAGGAAAAAACCAAATGCTGTGGTGTTTTCTGTTGTACTGATCATAATTTTGGAGGCAGTGTTTAGGTGATGAAGATCAAAGCTACGCGGGGGTGACATCAGCAACCACTGAAGTAAGGTGAAGGGAATCAGGTCGGTTCAAATAAAAGGACAGCAAACACTTTTGAAACCTGTTGAACCACAATGCCTGCCTGCCTGTGTGTGTGTGTGTGTGTGTGTGTGTGTGTGTGTGTGTGTGTGTGTGTGTGTGTGTGTGTGTGTGTGTGTGTGTGTGTGTGTGTGTGTGTGTGTGTGTGTGTGTGTGTGTGTGTGTGTGTGTGTGTCCTACCGGCCTTGCAGACGCATGCAGCGTACAGGTAGGTGTTTGAGCGCAGGAGCCTGCACTCTCCGTAGGTCCCACAGTCCTCCACACACGCACTGACCGAAACCTCAGGTACCACGGAAACCACCGACACGTTACCGCACTCAGTGCTGGGACACACACACACACACACACACACACACACACACACACACACACACACACACACACACACACACACACACACACACACACACACACACACACACTTTAGTGTGCTGTACAAGTATTCGTATCAGCCAACAGGATAAGGACATTATTGAAGCAGATACAGTCATGGTGGACATAGCATGGCCAAAACACTGCTTCTGCTGCTGTGCCACAGACAGGGCAGTGTAGTGGTCTTGGGGTTCCACTCCCAGCCAGTTCAGCCCCCTATGCGCGCTCTACCCGTTTCCATGCTGGCACAGGACAGGTATGTGCGTGTGCCTTTTACCTGTTGCAGGTGAGCTGCAGAGAGAGGTACCACGTAGTGGCCTGGGGAAAGGGCAGCCTGATCACAGCCTTGGGAGAGCTGCTGTTTACATGGAGACGGTAACCTGGGAACAAGGCTACAGGGTCGCACACACACACACAAACACACACACACACACACACACACACACGAAGAAAGGCATAGTGCATTATAAGTAGAGCAGTTAGAGCAAAAGATAGACCGATTTTAGTAGATGTAGGTTTAGGTGGAGTCAATATAAAAACAGTAAACCGCATGCAAAAATGACAATCGTTGAGACCCAACAGTTCGATATATCTCAAGAACCAGTTGTTCAATTTTGACATTTGACCCCTCCATTGAAAGGGTTAATCAAAATAATTGATTGACAACAAGCCAAACCATCGCCTAGCTTAGCTACTCTATATTTAAAGTAAACAGTGTGTGGTTACAACATGGTGCTCCAACACTGGATCCCATGGCTTTGTTATCTCTGGATAAATTCTTTATTTTATTAACCTTTTTAAAACAACCTGCCTAAATAAAGTCTACGTGTGGTGAAGTCTGCATTAGCTTGGTGGCTGGCTCCAGCCACTTGTCATGGAGTTCATCCCTGTAGGCAAGTCAATCAATAAATCAGGTCTATACTGGAATGCTGTTGTGTGTTTTCCCGTAAATGAGGGGGTACAGGGCATATGACGCCATTCAGCTCCTGTGTTTAATCATGTTTGGGAACAACAATATTGAACATGCTTATTCAGGGAGCCTTATGATGAGGTTGGCCCAATGCTGAAGTCATTACAGCGACGACAACATGACGGGGAGGCCCTGAGGAGGGTGCTGTACCTGTCTGGCAGGGCTGGGAGCTGCCGAGACTGAGGACCGGAGCCCAGGGTGAGAGACAGGCTGCCACACTGCTGCTGTTCCCTAGGGAGGTATTAGTCTGCACACACACACACACACACACACACACACACACACACACACACACACACACACACACACACACACACACACACACACACACACACACACACACACACACACACACACACACACACACACAGGAAAAAGAACAGTCAATGAAAGACAGAACAGATAGATTGAATGAAGCAGTATTGATCTGTGCGTGTGTGCGTCTGTGTGTGTGCGTGCAGGGGCTACTCACAGTGTTCAGTGTGAGCTGCAGGCTGAGCGTGCCCCCGCTGGTGAGTGTGTGCAGTGGGTAGCTGAGCAGCGTGGGGTTGGAGCGCGCCACGCTCACGTTAGGGCCGCTCGCCGGAGAGAAGCGAACCGACAGCACATCCAGCTCCTCCGCCAGCACTGGGACGTCCCACACACACCCCGGCGACTGCGCTCCCGCCGCGGACAGCTCGCTCGGGGGGTCCACCTCTGCGGCCGCAGTGCGGTTGCCCGCCAGTGTGGCGTTACCGTTGCTGTTATTGCCGTGGGTCGCGATGACGTCCGGCGACAGGCCCACGCTTTGTGGCTTGCAGCTCACTGGAAATTATAAATCCATCTTCAAAAGCGTTGAACGGGTCCCTAGTTGACCCAACGGGTGGGAATGTGATCACTCAATATCAGACTCTTTCATAATCTGCTCTCCCCTGTGACTTGGGGACACCCTGGGTGGGAGGGTCCACCTAGGTGTATGGCGGTTAGGACAGTCTACGAGCCTACCCAGTGAACTGTAGCAACTGGAGGGAGATCCAGCCACCATACCTCCAGGTGGACACTGCCATTTGTATATCGCTAGCAGTGGCGGTTTTAGGTACGGGCGAACCAGGCAGCCGCCCGGGGCGCCATATTTGTGGGGGGCGCCATCGCGACCCTACGGACTTCAGTAGAACCAGAACCGCAGAACCGTCCATTCACGGTTCTGCGTAACTGGACGTAGAACCGCCACTGATCGCTAGTGACATCACAAGTTCACAACATAGTATGGATAGATCCAGCTGACCGGGTGCTACAGTCCACCTGGGGGCGGGCGCAGAGATGGGGCCAATAAGCAGCTGTGCTACAATGACCAATAAGAAGTGAGCTAAAGTGTTGTGTTGACGTAGCCCACCTGTGTAATTTGAAGAGACGTTGAAGGTCACTGTGTGGTTGTCACGGTTACTCTCCACAACAACACGGAGCCAGGTGTGCCACGGCGGGGCCAGCAGTGTCACAGAGCAGCCATTGGTCGAGCAGTTCACCGTCACAAGACCCTCTTTCAAAGCGGAGGCGGAGCCAAGTCTCAAGACCAACGGACACGCCCCTTCACCCGGGTCCGTCTGTGAGTGGCAGTCCGTCAAAGACACCGACAGAGAGGAGACAAACTCCGGAACAAACAATCTGGTGATCGTAAAGAAACGGAATTATGCCACCGGTACTTCTGACCAGGCCACCTGATTGGTTAACTGAACCTTTTAGAACATGATTGAACGAGCACAACAGCCTCCCTAGCCGGTGAAATAAAACCTTAATACTGTGATGATTAGTCCGCAATCAAGTCGTCCCCTAAATAAATAACCTAAGGGACTGCCGAATACCATCTCCTACTAAGTTCTTTAACAGATTTATTCAATCATAAAGATAAACATAGTCTTCATATCATCAGACCATCATATACAACTGAATAAGTGACTTTTTGTAACTTGTGCCCTGTGACATGATTGACACCTCAGTATGGTTTGGCCACAGCCCGCCACACATCACGACTACAAGAACAGAGCGCAGCAGCAGCCTCACTTTAGCCGAGCCGGTCGGTCTGGGGCGGCGGCCCGAGGAAGGCTGGAGGTCTGCTGGAGGATGGGCGTGTCCACGGCCCTCCTGATTGACAGCTGGGGCTGGAAGTAGTAGGAGCAGGACGGAAAGCCCTAGGTGTGTGAGAGACGAGAGGGAGGGAGGGAGGGGAGACAGAGTCAGAAAGAGTCAGACAACGTTTAAGATGACAAGAAATACGTTAAACATTTTGTTTATGCTTACTAGGCTGGGAAAAAAACTTTTTGCATATACCTTTGCACTGATCCACAAACCACGACAAGCTAATTCTGGATCTAATCTATACACATATTTTTATCCTCGTTAGACCTCAAGACGTTGAAATAGTTTGTCTGAACAAAATCTGTTCTTAATTAAATATAAGAGCTAAATACAACAAAGAACATGAGGAGGTTCAAACTTCTCATGCTCTATGCTGTATTCTGCTCTTACGCTCAATTAAGAACATGCTTATGCTGAACTTGCGTAACCTGCTTCACTTATGCTAATGGTTCACTACCCACCTTCTGTTCAATGCGCCCGTCGTCTCTGGGCAGGTGTGCGGCCACATACCAATCCCCAGGGCTGGGGTCTGAGAGGTTAAAGGTCGCCGTGGCCTGAGAGGTCACCGGCAGGTGCAGAGAGTGGGCGGGGCTCCACGCTGTGTCATTGGGAAACATCTGGCCCACAGGGTTAACGACCGGGGGAGCACCCCACCGGATATGACTGAGGAAGAGGAGGAGACTGCATGAGGGACAAGCAGAGCACACAGGAGAGCTGCACTCTCTGCTCCTTCTGGTTTTACCACGGCCTACTCTGTACAATACAAACTTTTATGAGTAGAATTGGTAATATTAAAACTAGTGCTTTATAGCTAATATAGCTAGAACAATTATTATATTACAATAATAATAATAGTTTAATAATATCTCAATACTCACACTGAAGTGTAGAATAGAATAAATACATCAACAAAAGGAAGCATTATGTTGCGAAGAGAGAGGAGTGCGGCTGAGGGGAAACATGCAGTTATTCTAAAAATATAGAGTAGTCAAAACAGGAAAGGGAAAAGGAAAGAGGGGGTAGCTGCCAGGGGAATCGATAGGGGGGTCATTAAAGTGCTCACATGGTCACATTGTGCTCTCCACAGAAGCCGGGGAAGCTGTGGCGCTTGGTGACCGTGAAGCGCCACCGCGCGACGGCCGCGTCCTCCGGTATCACGAACCTCTGCAGCCGGGCGCTGCCGAACCAGCCGTACCGGGACAGCTTCTGGGCCGGCTTGGACGACAGCTCCTTGACGAAGACCACCTGTCCATCTGAACCCACAGGACAAACACACTCACACTCAGCTTCTATATCATACTGGTGGGCGAAGCCAAATGGCTGAGAGGTCCTGGAACATGTCCACCAAGGACCCTTGGAACTGGACGAACAGCCAGGTTAAAACAGATTAATCAGAAAATATGGCACTTAAACATTTAAAATATAGTATGTTTAACAGGGATAAAGATTCAGAGGTTTCCTATAATTGGTACACATCCCCCACAGCAGGACATTAATATTGAGCATCCGCTGATCTACCTTCTAGCGAGGTCACTGATAGCAGCCGTCGGTCTAAAGGACATTAAACACATGAAATAGGCCTACTCACCGTCTTCAGACGACACAGCGGTCAATGCAACGAAGAGAAAACATAGAATAATGTGAAATTCCATTTTCCCCCTGTCAACTTTTTGAGCCTTTACATGTTAGCTCTCCCGTCCAACACGAGCCACTTCCGGATTCGAGGGTAAACACTGTGACGTCAGCGGTGGATTGTTATTGATGTTATTGTTCAGTACTTTATTTGTCCCGAAAGGGATTTTTTTTACAGCAGTGGTAAAGACACAAATACAACATATACAAAGACATGAGACAATAAAAGCTGACCCTGAACAAACAACAAAATAAAATACGACTGTTCGTTAATGAAAGTATATTCCATTTGAATTCTTTAAAAAACAAAGCACTTTAGTGCCGTTTAAAGGTATATTCCATTTGAATTCTTTAAAAAACAAAGCACTTTAGTGCCGTTTGAAATGGCCCTCAAGTTTTAACACTTTTTAAGTGCATTTATTGCACTACGAATATAGGAAATGTTATACCTATTGCACCTTACCCTTGGCAGCCTGTACCTTCGACCCGACGGAAGGATAACAAGTTCCTCCCAGAGGGGACGGTCAGAGCAGGCTGAAATGCACCTGGCCTTGCTCGCAACCTGCCCAGATGGAGAGCTGCTCTGGGACAATTATTTTGCGGGCAGTTTTCACTATTCTGGATAAAATATACAGCAGTAGCAAAATAGTTGCAAGCTAATTGTTTTTATCGGAAATAAACAAGTAGGCCTAGTATGCAACAATGGACAGAATAAACTAGAAATGACCTTTATAGATAGGCCTAGTTTAGTTTATTTGTTTATAATTTCCTGGACAGTCCCTTTTGATGAACTGTACAGTAAAAGGAGCAGCTTTAGCCTATGTGTCTCATTTCCAACGTAAAATACAAATATAACCGCAAGCGGTGATTAATGGGGTCCGAGCAAAATTAAAAGTCAAGAACACACAAATAATTATGAAGGAAATATATTGATGAAGATGTTCCACTTAATGCCATACTGTGCCTTGGCTTTCAGGTGAGCTGCAAAGCAATGGCCGAATGTCATGTGCAGCATGCTATGATTGGGATTAGAACTCTCAACCTAAGGATCACCTGTACAAGGCATTATCCCATTGAGCCACTGATAAATCTAATCTCCACCCTCATTCACATAGTCAAAATGTCTATTGATAAGCATACAACATCCAGAAACCTCCACATTTCACAAGTGAATTAAGGGCTTTCTTAAAGCATATACTTGAAAAATCTTTGAAATTCTGGGGAAATTAAACCTTTGGAGGCAAAAACACTAGCAATATAAATATGATATAGTTAATTATGAAGGAAAAATGGTTAACATAATGCCCCTAATACCATACTGTTTCTTGGCAGTCAGATTCTTGGAAACTAATGAGCCGTAATGTTCATTGCCTGATGAATTTCAGGTGTTGTTCAATGTTGTGTTTCTTAAATGAGTGGCAATGACAGAAAGTCATGTTCAGCCTGTTCATAACATTCTAATCAGGATTCAAACTCTCAGATAAGGATCACCAGAACATGGCATTATCCCGTTGAGCCGCTCGGAACAGCATGAAGCCTCATTCACAGTTTGAAAATGTTGATTGTTAAGCACACAACATCAAGAAAACTCCAAGTACACATTTCACAAGAGAATTAGGGGCTTTCTTAAAATACTACAGATCTGAAAATTTGCACTGTTAATGGTATCAACCTAATGATAGCCAGAGTTATACAATTACAAAATGGTCATATAGGCAAAATGGGTTGAGACTGCACGTTTGGCTTTTCTATGAAATTGTGGAAAAACATTTTTAGAGCAGAAGATCAGGGTAAAAAAGATGCATCTGATTTTAGAGATTAATATGATGAAAGAATTTTGAGTCCAGGTCAATCTCTTGAGGAGAAATAACTTCACATTTTTTTTAAATAGCGCCACCTTTTGGTGCAGTACCACAATTTGGGTTTATTAGTAGTGGGGGGTATTGGTATCCACCTAATAATAATAATATTTTTTTTATACAATAACAAAATGTTCAGATAAGAAAAATGGGCCAACTGCTGCAACTTTATTGGCCAATATTATTGGCCAACTCAAATGCAAATAAGTAACACAAATTATGTTGGATGATTTTTATGAGGCTTGGTCTAAAGATGTTACGTGGCGATTTTGGGGAATTTTTTGATTATTTTTGTAGCATGTGAATCTTTGTATCATGTTTAGCTTTAATATGAAATTGTGGGAAAATTATACATTTTTAGGGCATAAGGATTTAATAAATGCATCTGATTGTAGAGATTAATATTCTGAAAGAATTTTGATCCCAGTTCAATCTGGTGAGGAGAAATAAGGCTAATTCCTGATTTTTTACAATAGCGACACCTTTTGGTGCCGTACCACAAATTTGGGTTTATGGGTAGAGGGGGTTATTGGTAACCATGCCTGAAAATTTCAAAAGTTTTTGACTTACGGTATAGGCTGGTATGACTTTTACAGAATTTGAGGGGAAAAAAGCTACAGAAACAATAGGGGCCAAGCAACTTCGCTGCTCGGTAACAAAAACAATACGCAGGGGACAAGGGAAAAGAGGCCACAGAGGTCACATTGAAGGTACACACAAGACAGAACATGGCAGGTAACAAAGATGGAGCCGTGGCAACAATGACTGTCACATCCAGCATTTTTACATTATCATTTAGGGCATTTAGCAGACGCTTTTATCCAAAGCGACTTACAATAAGTACATTAGTCATAAGAAGTGCAACAATATATCGCTGTCGGTACAGAGAGGATGGTCATAGAACCAAGTGCAAGTACAATCACTCAAGCAACAATCACTAGGCTAACCAATTCCCATGTTACAGCAATGATAGCAGCTACTGCAGTTGCTACACAGTTAAGTACTATTATACAATACAATACAACACAATACAATACAGTGTACAATGGCAGCCAGAAGGGGGAGGGTGGCTATGCAGAGTCGAGGTGGACTATGAACAGGTGAGTCTTGAGTCTTTTTCAGAAGATAGTGAGCGACTCTGTGGTCCTGAGAACGGCAGGGAGCTCGTTCCACCACTGAGGTCCCAAACCGAGAAAAGTTGTGACTTTGCTGAACGACCTTTGCTAGCTCTTAGCGATGGCGGTACCTGACGTCCAGCTGAGGTATTTGAGCGAAGGGATCGAGCTGGGGTGTGTGGCTTTAGCAATGCTTGGAGGTAGGCAGGGGCAGTTCCATCGACTGCCTTGTATGCCAGTACGATCTTAAATTTGATGCAAGCTACTACAGGGAGCCAGTGGAGGTCCCGGAAGAGAGGGGTCAAATGGGAGAACTTTGGTAGGTTGAACACAAGGCGCACTGCCGCATTCAGGATGCGCTGCAAGAGGTTTAATCGCAGAGGCAGGAAGTTCAGCTAGGAGTGAGTTGCAGTAGTCGAGGCGGGAGATGACCAGTGATTGAACTAGAAGCTGAGCTGCTTCCCTTGTGAGGAAGGGCCGGATTCTGCGGATGTTGTAAAGTGCAAATCTGCAGGATCGGGCCACCGCAGTGATGTTTGAGGTGCAGCATAACTGATTGTCCAATACCACACCGAGGTTTCTGGCAGTTTGAGAAGGAGATACAGTGATGTTCTCAACGGTGACCAGTAAATCCATGTGTGGGCAATCTTTCCCTGGGATTAGGAGGAGCTTGGTTTTGTTGAGGTTAAGCCTCAGGTGATGGATCAGTTGTCCAGGTGCTGACGTCCACCAGACATTCCGATATGCGTGTTGCAATCAGGGCTTTATCAGATTAAGGGACAGAGAAAAATAGCTGAGTGTCGTCAGCATAGCAGTGATAGGAAAAGCCGTGTGATGCAATTACAGAGCCCAGAGATCTGGTATAGAGGGAGAACAGAAGAGGCCCCAGTACAGAGCCTTGAGGGATACCAGTTTCAAGCGTGCAAGGTTTGGATAAGGAGCCATTCCATGTCACTTGATAGGTGCGGTTCATCAGGTAGGATGTAAACCAGGAAAGAGCAGATTCAGCGATGCCAAGTTAGGCAAGAGTGGCAAGGAGGATCTGGTGGTTCACCGTGTCAGATGCTGCGGACAGGTCGAGGAGAATGAGAACCGATGTGAGGGACGAGGCTCTGGCAGCACGTAGAGACTCAGTCACCGTGAGGAGAGCCGTCTCAGTGGAGTATGCCTTCTTGAAGCCTGACTGGTGAGGGTCAAGCAGGTCGTTAGATGAGAGATAGGAGGACATTTGGCTAGCAATGGCACGTTCCAATGTTTTAGAGGAATGAAAGAAGAGATACCGGTCTGTAGTTCTGGATGTCGGTGGTATTAAGAGTTGGTTTTTTGAAGAGAGGCTTTATTCTGGCAGTCTTGGATGCTGCCGGAACAATGCCTGAAGTGAGGGAGGAGTTACTAAGTGAGGTGAGAAATGGCAGGATGTCGCTTGAGACATCCAGGAGGAGAGAGGAGGGGATAGCGTCAAGGGGGCAGGTGGTGGCATGGTTAGATGTTATTATTTTGTTGACCTCGTCAGAGGTGAGAGGGCAAAATTGGGTAAAGACAGAGGAGGGGATTGGAGGAGGGAGGATGGAGGCAGGGATAAAAGAGGCGCTAATGTCCTTCACTTTCTGGGTAAAGTAGATAACAAAGTCAACAGCAGTGAGGCAGGAAGGAGGTGGGGGTGAGGGAGGGTTGAGGAGGGACGAGAACAGGGAGAACAATTTTTCTGGGGTTTGAGGCGGAGGAGTTGATTTTGGTCGGGTAGAAGGCAGATTTGGTTGTTGACACACTAGAGGTGAAATCAGAAAGAAGGAAAAGATATTGGGATAGATCATTAGGACAGTCTGATCTCTTCCATTTCCTCTCAGCTGCCCGCAACTTTGTTCTACAAGTCTGCAGAGGATCAGACAGCCAAGGAGGGGGGGGGGGGGGGGGGGTGTGAGGATCACACTGGTCTGTAGTGGAAGGGACAGAGGAAATCCAAGGAGGAGGAGAGGGAGGATAGCAGAGTGTCTGAAGATTCATCTGTAGATAGTTGAGAGAATCGTTCGATAGAAGGTAGTGAAGACAGAACAGTAGAGGAAAAGGTAGAGGGAGAGAGGGATTTGAGGTTACGGCGAGTGGTGACAATGCGGGGACTAGAGAGGAGGGGGGAGAGGATTTCAAGGGGAGAGAGAAATCAACAAAGTGATGGTCAGACATGGGGAGCGGGGTAACGGAGAAAGCAGAGGTGCCGCAGGACCTAGTGAATATTAGGTCAAGCTGGTTCCCGGTCCTGTGTGTGAGAGGAGAAGGGGATAGTGTTAAGTCAAAGGTGGCAAAAAAGTTGGTTAGTTCAGGTGAGTGCAACTTCTCTGGCAGGATGTTGAAGTCGCCGAGGATAACGAGTGGTGTGCCATCCTCAGGAAAGCAGCTGAGGAGGGCATCCATCTCGTCATAGAAGTCACAGAGGGGACCTGGAGATACAGTAGATAAGATAAGATAGATATGATAGACACTTTATTGATCCCTTGGGAATGCTCCTTCAGGGAAATTTAAGATGTTAGCAGCAATTATTATATCTTATTTGTGTTCTTGTTTAATAAATGGAGTGTGTAGCAATAAAAATAAATAAATAAATAAATAGATCATGCAAGCTCGATCAGTCTATCCTATTTCTATTTCCCTTTATCCACTGTACTCCTCCTGCTGCCCCTCTCCCCCCTCCTCCCTCCAAGTGCGGAGTTGTGGAGTGTGATGGTACGATGGACAAAGGAGTTTATTAGTCTGTTGGTGCGGCATCTGGGGAGGAGCAGCCTGTCGCTGAAGGAGCTTCTTTGGTTGCTGATGACAGTGTGCAGATCACCACAATGGAGATCTTGATAGGAATGGTGACAGTGACAGCGTGGAGTTCAAACGCAGATCTGGCCAAGTGTTCTAATGGAAGGACCTGGTAGGACCACAGATGAGGAGTCCGGACCCTCCTCCTCGCCCGGATGGTCTAGGGGTGTGCGAGAATGAGTAGACGGTGGAGAGGGCAGCAGACACATCACCTCTGACAGATATTATTGTGTGCAGTTATAGTTGTCGGACACCGATATTTTAAGGTATGATGTAAAAGTAGAGAATGTATGTATATCTCTGATAGTTGTAGGCTGTGAATTCCAATTTTGTATTGCTCTAACGGAAAATTATTTTTTACCAAATGTGCTTTTCCTAAATGGGATTAGAAGGTCACCTCGTGTGGTGTCTCTTGTGATCTGATTGCTGCTTTTGTGTTGGATTTTGAATGAGTTTAAAGGAGGAGGAGCTGTTATATGCAGCATTTTGAAGACCAGGCAGATGTTTTTATATTTGATTACATCTTTCCAGCTCAGCAGTTTATGGTTATTTCGAATATAATACAATGATGTGACCTGTTAGGCTTCTTGTCCAAAACTTTGAGTGTTTTCTTAAAGAGTCGCTATTGGCTTCAATGACCAACAGTTAGTTTGTCCCCAGCTTGAAGTACAGTATGCCAGATGTGACATGATCATGGCATCCATGTATAGTTTGGCAGCATTAAAAGTTAGTGCGTTTCTAATATATTTAAAATTGGCTAGGCTAAACTTGACCCTGTTGTACACTTTCTTAATTTGTGCTTTGAAAGAAAGATAAGAATCAATAATAATGCCAAGATACTTAAATTGTGGCACAATACTAATGTTTTGACCTGAGATTGTTATATTCAACACAATGTTACATTTTCTTTTGGTGAAAATCGTTCCTACAGTTTTATTTATATTAAGTTGGCGGCAGGAACGGTTTAGCCAATTGGTGATCTGATCCATAGCTGTGGATATACACTTAACATTTTTATTTATAGGAACCTTTAGAATAAGGTTGGATTAGAGAGGACAACATAAAGTTGATTCGCTTTCCAGCAGAATAAATATCGTAGCGATGAGAATCTTACCATGAAGCGTACGCTATTTAAAATTAAACCCAGATGTTACAGATGTTTATTGAATCACAATTTGTCCACAACATTTGCCCCATGAGTGTGGTTTTTAAACGTATTCTCCATTATCATATTAAAGTGAAACACAAGACAAAGGCCTAGAGTAACAACGACACCATTGTGACCAGATTGTTGTTTGCCAGATCAATCAACACCTATCAATTAGTGATGTGACAATAGGTAATATAGGGATATATAAAACATACAAACTCATACTTTGTAGTTGATGAATCCTTTGCAAAAAAATACTGTCTTTAAATCGATGTAATTAATATCTCCTACATCTATATTATTTATACATTTTGAGTGGAGAGTCTTTTGAGAATGAAAAACATTAAACGTATTCCAAATTTATTTGGAATACATTTATCTCTCAGGCATTGTTATCTCAGGCACTTATTATCATTATAAAATGTTATAGTAAGATCCTTAATGTGTCCTCCAAAAAATTAGCATTAAAAAAAAAATATCTGGATTTCGAAATGATCATAAAAATGTCACATCATCCTGTGACTCCACCCAGCACCACTGAGCATCGTACCCAAACAGCGCCGCCTCCACACTGACCACCTCCTCGCCCCCCCGCCTTTTAGTGGCCCTCTGGACACGCCCCTCAGCGTCATCGCCCTGCGTCTTCGTCTCTCCTTTGTGATTGGTTGGGGCTGAACCCCCTCCACTCCCCCTCTTCGGCCTCTTGCTGTCCAGGGCCGTCCTGACGGCCTGCGTGCTGTTCTGGTAGTCCTGCGGCGCGGTCTGCAACAAGCCCGATACCTGTGAACACGTCCCGGGCGGTGTTCCCGTGTCCGACCCCCCGGGCTCCGGGCTGGTGCTACATGATGGTGTTCGTTTGTTGCGGCCGATGCTCCACCTGACCCCCCGCTCGGGACCCGTCTCCTCCGACTGGTTGGCAGCCTGGTGGGTCTCCTGGTGAGGCCACAGAGGGACTCCTGCAGGCACCGTCCTGGGAGGAGAGCACTCCCCATGCACAGGACTGTTCCTCAAGGAGAGACGACACAAAGATATTCACCACGGGGACTCGCAGTAAAAACCAGTCATGATAAGAAGGACGTTCTGAAAGCAGCGTGGTTTGGTAGTCTGAGCAGTGCACAGATTAAAGCATGTGTACAGCCGTTGCCAAATTCTCACACACACAGTTCTTGTGCAGCGGGAGATTGACATGCAGCGCTGCAGTGCTCTACTAGCGGTGATGGTCGTCATTGTTGTTCTGCAATGAATGAAGGGCTGAAAGTCTGAATGGGGCTGACCTGCTGGGGGTGAGGGGGGGCCAGCAGGCTCCCTCGGCGGTGCCCAGGCTGCTCTGGCTGCCCGTCAGACTGCTGGCTCCGCTGGCCAGAGCCCCCCCCGGCTCCTCCTCCAGCCAGCGCAGCGCTTCCAGGCCCTCGTGCACCGCCACCAGCTGCCACAGGATCTGCACGTCAGCCCGCCGGAGACACCGCTGTACCACACACACACACACACACACAGCAACGCACGCACGCACGCACGCACGCACGCACGCACGCACGCACGCACGCACGCACAGCACACACACACACACACACACACACACACACACACACACACACACACACACACACACACACACACACACACACACACACACACACACACACACACGCACAGGCTATAACTAACTTTGATTTTTGATTAACCAAATGGCTAACCAATTAAAAACTTCAAGGAGAGGTTATTAGTGGCGATGAAATGCGTGGATTTTAAGCATTCTGAACCCTGCAAAGAAGTAACAAATAACAATATATAACAAAAAATATATAGACAGAGAATATGGAGATACAATACACGGGCGTGCATCGTGTGCAAGCATGCGTGTGTTGTCTATTGTCAGATATGGTGGAAGCAGGTGAAGAGGAGATCAGGAGGAGAGGAGATGAGGAGATGAGAGGCGCGGCTTTGAAAGACATGCCACTGCCAGTCTATAATTTATAAGCACTAGCAGGTGGACTGGTTCAATGTAGGCCTGCATAGGACAACTCGGTGGATTACACATGTTCCAAGATGACGGAGGGAAGAGGAAGAAGTCTTCAGGGGGAACAGAGGGCTAGTGGTCGCTGAGAAAAAGACCACCTCTCGCATGCACGAGATTATTTTCATTCAATGAAAATATACAATCTAACAATATAAATGTACAAGCTTAAGTTGAAGTGATTACGTCCTTACCATCTCTCGTTTCAGGTGTTGAATCTTTTCAGAAAAGCTTTCGTTGTCCTTATCGATGTCATTTTGGTCTCCTTTCTCGTCGCAATCCATCGCATGATCTCTTATCGGAACAACAAGACTTTCCGGTGTTTTCCGCCCAATCTTTTTCTCCAGTTCTTTCAGATCTGGTAACGAGTCGCCTGAAGTCCATGATGCCATTGAGCCACAAGTTCCACCGACTCTCCGGGACAGAGTGGTTGTTTCGTTCCTGTGCGTAAAAGCGCTGCGCCCTTTGATGCGCCACCGGGAGATGCTCGATACCCAACAAACTCGACAGACTTGAAAATCGCCGTTGCCAAAATCTCGATTTCTATCGGCTACAATAATCCCTTTGTGAAATGTGTATTCCTGAATTATCCACGATAAACCAATTGGCCAAATGAATGACACACCTTCCAAAGAATACCTCATGTGAGACAACGATGTAAATTTGGATCATGTGTCACCCCAGTTTCAGTTTGTAGAGCTTCTGTTACACAGGCTGTGAATAATGCTAGAACTACCGTCCATAGTCCTGGGACACAATAGCCGGAAAGCCGCTCCAAACAGGAGGTCACATGAACTCCCCAGTGCGTCCTTCACTTTTCCAGGTGCGCTTGAAAACAGACCATCCTTTGTAGAGGAGGTTCATTGTTTTAAAATGATCAGAAACAGTTTTGAGTTTAATGATTGATCGCCATTGTCATATTATCCAATATATATTTAGAAGTAGTGAAATCAAAAATAATTATACCTCATGACAATGTTACAACAACAAACTATTAAGTTCATGTATTAACCTATTGTTCCATAATGTGTGAAATAATCACACATTAGGCCTGCCCCTCAATCAGTGGTCTGCCTGAGACCACAGGGGGGCCACCCAACATGCTAACAGCAGACACAAGGTTCACAGGTTTACCCTGTGAATCTGCCCCACATTCAATAAAACATATTCTCTAAAAAGTTTTACTATTACCGGTACCCAGCAGAGGCTTTGGTTTGTCTCCCCCTCTTGGGCAAGTCGATACCTCGTTTCCCCCGGTGTGGACAACGCACACCTGCCATCCATCTCCGGTCATGATCTCTCTGCCATACCTAAAGCCCGGTTCTTCAGAGAACCAGTTTCTGCATTCTGGGAATTTTGTATTGCTAAGTTAATTTCGTGCTCCAGGTTTCCTCCTGCATATCATCTCGTGTTCTCCTTGCCCCAGGATCACCAACCCCTACCTGCCTGCCATCATCCCAGTGTGCTCAGCAAGCTGCCTACCGGTCAGTAGCGTTGCCTGCCTGTCATCCATCCTTCCCTGTCCACCTCCTGTTTATTCCCTCCTGCTCTCTTTTCGGCCCTCCGTACAATAAACGCGTCTCTACTGCATCATCTGACGTTGATGTTTTGGTTTTCATTAGGTTTTATCCACAGCATTGTATCCCATCGAAATAAATGCTGACCTGGCCTATATAAATTTAAGAATATCCGAAAATCTATTCGAGTGTTTTGCGTATTTAGCAGTCGTGCTTCAGACGTTAGGGTTATACACACATTTCAAACTCGGTGTTATATCTCCAACGGCCGCTAGATGACAGTAAATGTCTAAGGAAGTGCCTTAGGGACGAGGTCACGTGGGTCCTAGAGTCCATGATCTGGATGACAATGTCCCAGGTGGGGAACTTGTAGGCTACTTGCTCACATCTGGGGTTATAATCAATACATAATATATATTCAACGCAATCGGCATGCACGAGAGGTAATAATGATGCAATAATGATGGAAGCAAACTTTTAAAAAATACCTGCAGGGCCACTTAATTCTGAGCTTTATGGCCTCACATTTGGAAGTCATCGAAATGAATATGGGTCTTGCTGTTATGTTCTTTCAATCAGATTTGTGATAAAAAGAAATAGAATCCGGTGACCTCATCATACGAACCACGTTATACAAAAAGTAAATTTGTCTACAAAGTTGCCACCGCACTGCAGCCAAGTTTTTTATGCAATGGGAAGCTGCAGGAATGAGGGAGGTATAAATATAAATACTTACTAGTCCCAAGGGAGTGTCGTAAAATACTACCCGTGCCACAGGACCGTTGTGCATGACCCAACCCCCCTTTCCTCAACCTGAGGTTAGCGTTACCCCAGGTAGAGCTGGCTTGCGTTTCTTTTTTTATATTATTATTAGTTAGGGTCTCTTCCACTTCCCTTTTCATACAGGGAAACCATTAAGTTAGATAAACAAAAAAAAAGTCCAACATGATGAAGTCATCGAAAGTTCGTCATTGTGAGCCGATAAGGTTTTACTGCATCTGTCAGTGCAAGTTGGCACTGTGCTTTAATGTGAATCATAAAAATGATATGTGGGTTGCTTGGGGAGTTAACCAGATTATGTTTTTGTGTGTGTGTGTGTGTGTGTGTGTGTGTGTGTGTGTGTGTGTGTGTGTGTGTGTGTGTGTGTGTGTGTGTGTGTGTGTGTGTGTGTGTGTGTGTGTGTGTGTGTGGAGGGCTTAACTTAGGTCCACATACGTCCACAAATCAGATATGAAACCATATTCAACACTAAGACAAACACCATTCATCTTGTAGTCATGGTTACTCATGAACATTTCTCTGAATGAGAGGCACTTCCCGAGTTTCCCAGTAATGGAGCCCCTGAGCCTGGTGTGTATGTGTGTTTGTGTGCGTGTGTGTGGGGGGGGGGATGTGTGTGTGTGTGTGTGTGCGTGGTTTGTGTGTTTGTGTGTGTGTGTGAATGTGTATGTGTGTGTTTTGTCTGTGTGTATGTCTGTGTGATTGTGTGTGTGTGTGTGTGTGTGTGTATGCGCGTGTATGTGTATGTGTGTGTGTGTGATTGTGTATGATTGTGTGTGTGTGTTTTTCTGTGTGTATGTATTTGTGATTGTGTGTGTGTGTGTGTGTGTCTGATTGTGTGAGTGTCGTTGTGTGTGTGTTGTGTGTGTACGTGTGCATATGTATATGTGTGTGTTTGTGTGTGTGTATGTGTGTGTGACGTTTATGTGTGTGTGGCTGTGTGTTTGTGTGTGTGCATGTGCGTGTGTGTGTATATGTGTGTGTATATGTGTGTTATTGTATATCAGTGTGTGTACATGTTTTAACTACATGGTGTGTGTGTGTGTGTGTGTGTGTGTGTGTGTGTGTGTGTGTGTGTGTGTGTGTGTGTGTGTGTGTGTGTGTGTGTGTGTGTGTGTGTGTGTGTGTGTGTGTGTGTGTGTGTGTGTGTGTGTGTGTGTGTTATTGGGTCAGTGGTGGAATGAGGCCACTGGGGCAGGAAGCCCCTCCGGTCCACATGATTGGTGAGGGCACCTGACTACTGCACAAAGCCAATTAGTGCGGATTGTGTAGCATTATACTACGGGCTGATACTTTATAGTGCATAACGTAAACGTTATAGCTCAATTATACTGCTGTGGAACACTTTGCCAAAGCTGGCCAGGTTTTGTTACGCAAAAAAGACTCCAAGACGTCCCAGTCTGAGGACTGGAAGGTTCCAGTGTGAAAACAGAGTGTGATGGAAGTTGGCTTTGGTTTGATATACCAAACAGCGGTCTGACAAAAGGGATCCCTTGACTCCTCTTCTCAGACCACGTTCCCTTAAAGATCCCTAACGAGTTCCCCCTCCCACTGCGTTGGACTCATGTTGTTGAGTCGGATCCCGCAGCGCGGTGCATCTGTTTCCCTTTACAATGGCGGGTGTGTGTATGTTTGTGTGTGTGTGTATGTTTGTGTGTGTGTGTGTGTGTGTGTGTGTGTGTGTGTGTGTGTGTGTGTGTGTGTGTGTGTGTGTGTGTGTGTGTGTGTGTGTGTGTGTGTGTGTGTGTGTGTGTGTGTGTGTGTGTGTGTGTGTTGTGTGTGTGGGGGGGGTGCATAGAGATCCAGTCAGTGCACTGACTAATGGCTCTCGTATGTGGGGACGGAACCATTTACAACCGCCTAATTGTGCTGTTTTCCTTCATTCCGCGTGATGCAGAGCAGACAACGGGGAAAAGGACACTTCCAGGAACTGAGAAATGTTTACAGCTCGGAGCAAATGCCTTGAACACGTCCACCGATATCAGCTCTGGCCTGGAGGCCGATAGCCTACCCGCTTTAACATCAGATTGATGAGGCGTATAAGGCCTACTGCTATCTATTAGGCAGACACAGCTACGGGTCATGAAGGAGCAGGGATTAGTCCAGGGCAGCTCTCTGTCTACAGGACGCTGGGCGATTGAACCAAGTTCATTTGGGATGGGAGTCAACACCAGATCTTGCCACATATTCCATAGCAAAAAACTGCATCATGGGTCATATAGTAGGTGCTATATACGATACACTGGCCAGGCCCTCAGCACAGCCTGCTAAAAACGTGCACAGAGCAACCGACGCCACACATAACGGGCCCCCCCCCAACGTCCCTGTGCTTCAAACCAGCACATTCCCCCCGTCCATCAGTGTGTTGCTGTTTAAACAGATGGCAGTAAGAGGGTCCTGGGACCGGGTCTGATCGATGCCCTGATAGGAAACCCCAGAAGAGTGTCAGGGGCCGTGGGGGCCAGCAGATTTCCAAGCACATTAACATTCTCGAGTAAACAGCCCCAGGGAATGTTTCCGTGGTGATGGAACTCAAACAGGATTTTCCTCAGCAGAGCTCAGGGGACCGGGGCCAGGATTCATGCTGGTGTGTTTGTGGCCCCTAGGGGCTTTGGTGCTGGGGAGCCAGCCCCTGCTACTCTCTGGAGCATACCAACACATCATATGTCCTTTTATTTAATGCTCATTCCTAGGAGGGAAGAATGATTCATTTTTTTTAAATTTTTTATTCATTATTTTGGCAGCCACTTGTATCCAGAGTAACAAAGTGTTTATTTAAGATTCATCTCATGCAAAAAAATATGAAATGCGTTTTGATTCATTCAAATTAATTTGACATACAAATGCCAAATTAAGATTTGCTGAGTTCTGTTTGTTCTGTATTTCTTGTGGAGGTCAATAGGAAAATATTTTTATGTTAAAAAAGAAAATGTCTGTATTGTTTTATGTTTCAGCATATGCACTATTTAACTATTTGACCTTCGACAACCTCAAGTGTTTGCTTTTCTGTACAAATGTTTGGTCAGTGCGGGTCGAGGAGCAGGAACAGATGACCTCATCGATGTACTGGCTCAGTTCGTTAGAGTCTAGAACAATTAGGATGTAGACGAGCGTGGAGCAAAACAGAGGCTAGCATTACATCATTAAGACCAGGTCTCCAGGGATAATAGATAGAATTACAGATGAATAAATAAAATAATACTGATTTGCTTAATGTAATGTAAGAGCAACAAAAGAAACGTGTTGAATGGATTTCATGTCTTATACCTGTTAGTTCTTCATGTAGAGGAAGTAGGCCATGTGAAATAAATAAATAGCCCTGCTCTGATTCCCCTGTTTTGAGGATAAACACGTACATGCACAATTTATTTCTGGAGACATCCAAATGGAGATGACCTTGTTGAGCTGATCTGAACCTCCAAGCTGATCTCTATGAGCAAGGAAACTAAAACAAAAAGGGCTGTTATTGCCAGATCAAATATGCATAACAACCTTCCCCCCATCTTCCATCCACCACCACCACCACCACCACCACCCCACCACCACCACCACCACCACCACCACCACCACCACCACCAATCCCTTCCTCCTCCACCACCACCACCCTCATAAGCACCTCCAACACGACCTGACCCAAACTCCCACGGTACGCTGTTGTTCACATAAACAGTGGATCGGTCCATCCACCATGTTGGTTCTGGATTCTGGCTCTGGTTGCAGATTATGCAGAACCTCTGTGCTCGTTCAGATAGGAGCCCAGTGCAACACTGACTCTCCAGCTCCTCAGAGGAACGTAGAGACAAACATTCCTGACTTCAGTGAAAGGGGACGCAAGTGACTAACTGATGAAACATTTAGGACTGGCAGAAATACGGACGCCTTGGGGGGAAATGAGTATTTTTTTTCTTCTTCATTCTCTCTGAGTCTGAGTTCCTGTAAATTCTCTGTTTTCTGTTAGCAGGCCCTTGGGGGCCGTGGCGGGGGTCACAGCAGCATGCCTGAGGAATGACATTAAGAAAGGAAAGCCCGGAGGTCAGAGGTCATCTGGCAGGCGCCCAGACAAAACAAAGGATTCAGGAAGGAGTGCGAGGAAAAGCTGAAGCTTCAGACTAAATCCGGCAAGGTGCTCCTGCTGTCTCCTGTTCTCTTCCCTTCTTACTTTCCATCTCTCACCTCCCCTCCCTCTCTCTGGGCCGGGGCCCCATGACACGAGCGGCCCCTGGACTACACACACACACACACACACACACACACACACACACACACACACACACACACACACACACAACACACACACACACACACACACACACACACACACACACACACACACACATGCACCCACCACCAGCACCATTTCCCCGGCAGTGACAGTACTTGGCACCCATCACTACCCAGCCCTCTCCCCCTCATCTTCATCCCACACATCACCCCCACCCCCACTCCCACCACGACCACCACCGCCATCCCCACCCCCACCCTCGCAACCCCACCACCACCACCCCCACCACGACCCCCAACACCACGACAAACAGCACCACCATCACCACCATCACCACCACCAAACCCACCACCGCCACCGCCACCCCCACGACCGCGACCAACAGCACCACCACAGCCATCAACCATCTCCACCACCAGCACCATACAAGAAGAAACAAGTCGATCAGCACCAGGACCAGCACCACCTCTCCCTCCTCCACCACTATCATCAGCACTGTCCCCACCTCCACCTCCACCTCCACCACAATCACCACCTGCACCGCGTCCACCCCTCCACAAAGACCATCCCTCCAGCCGTGCTGACAGAACACATCAGGCTCAGCTGCTGGGCCGACGTCTCCGACCAGGGTAGGAGAAAACCTTTGCGGGAGTCAGAGCTTGAGCTCCGTCAGGCCCGTCAGCGATATACACCCCCCTCCGGCCTCCTTACCATGGGGTGCCGTGGTACACACACATGGATGTGGTTTGTACTGGAATTCCATCAGCGGAGAAAGCGAGGGGCTGGCTTGGTTGGTGGGGTGGGAGGTGGGGGAAGCATCACGTTCCCCCTATGGAGGTGGAATTGTGTGGGCTGGGGGGCTTTGGAAGGTGGTGGTGGGGTGGTGTTGCAGAGAGGGCCTGATTTGGAGGTTTTTTGTTTCTCTTGTTTTTACGGCTGCAGGCGAGGAGGGCCGTGCCGGGGTGAGGGGAAGCCGGTGTGAAATGAGCCGTGTTTTTGTGTGTTTCCAGAAAAGTGAGTCCAGCTTTCCCGTGGCCTGCTTAATAAATCCACGTTCATGACCTCCGCAGACGGGCGAGGATTCCCTGCTGAACCGTGGAGGGGGGAGGGTTCAGGTGCAGACGAGAACTATAATATTACAGGTTATATTATAGCCTATAATATAACATAACATGATGTTATATTATAGCCTATAATATAATACAACCTGGTGTTATAACAACACGTCATATAAGTACACACCGCGGTGGCTAGCTGTCCACCATGCTTCCAGTCTCTGTGTTGTTAGCATCAAGTGGGTGTTCCGCTTGGAGAGGGTCACTGTGAGGAGCGGCCCGACCCTGAGGAAACCACTACAGCCCAGTATAAACACTGTGTCCTAGCATTACAATCAGGCTAATCATATGTTGTTACCAATATACGGGTGTTTCTATGAAGGTGGGAGTGCGTGTGCTGGTATGTGCTATGTGTTTGTGCAGAAATGTGTTTCTGCAGAAATGTGTGTGTGTGTGTGTGTGTGTGTGTGTGTGTGTGTGTGTGTGTGTGTGTGTGTGTGTGTGTGTGTGTGTGTGTGTGTGTGTGTGTGTGTGTGTGTGTGTGTGTGTGTGCGTGCGTGCGTGCGTGCGTGCGCGCTTCAAAAACTGGAAGACCCATCCAGACAGGCACAGGCAGAGACCAATACACACACACACACACACACACACACACACACACACACACACACACACACACACACACACACACACACACACACACACACACACACACACACACACACACACACACTTGCAAGAATGATGGCCGAGAACGTCCCCCAACCCCCCTGCCCTAGCTCCCCCTGTGTGTTTACATTCTCCACTGACTCAGAGAGAGAAGCCAGATGGAATTACTTGCAATCACCCCCCCCCCCCCAAAGAAATCCCAGAATCCTCCTTGATTGAGGAGGCTCAGGGTGAGGGTTTAAACTACTCAAGACTTTATGGCATCCCTGGACTTAGCACGCAATTCAAGTACATGTACACTCCCCCACTCCCTTCGGTCAGATAGTAGTATAACAGTACTGGTGAAAGGAGAGAGTTGAGAGGAAGAAAGAGAGACAGGAAAAACAACCGGACCAATGGACAGACAAGAAACAGATGCACATTCATTCAGAATTATCACTTGGGGGAGCAGTGACAGACAAGGAGACAGACTGAGAGATGAAAAGGGAACCATATCAAAGTTGATATCTATAGTAAAAGAGGACGGAATACAAAGGATAATCTTATGATTTAAAGGGGTCATATTATGCACCATTTGTGGTTAATAATTTTATTTGAGGGGTGCTACTACAATAGGTTTACATACTTGAATGTAAATAAATACACTTTATATTCTCACAATGTTCATTGCCGCAGAACTTTGTCAGAAATGCTTGATTTTAACTTTTAGGTCCCCTGATCTAAAAAGGCCAGTCCCGTCTGATTGACAGCTGGCACACAGTGCTCAGCGCATGTTTCAGCCACCACACGCCCTTAGGTTACGAGCATCTGATACCAGCAATATTGGCTTTGGTTCAGTTTGATATTTGATTATTTTTGACAGTTTTGAGTTTGATATTGAATCACAAATTCAGGCCGAAACAGTTTGACCAGAAACGCCATCGAAACTATCTCGAACTGAAGCTGTAATCGACATCATAAAAACATCTGTGTGTTCGTTGACTGACCGAAGTGAATTTTTTATATCTTCTTATTCCTGTGAACTTCTGCTGCAAAGAAATATGAAAGGTAGCTCACAGTTATTATAATCAATTACGACATAACTACAGCCTCCGCTTTGCGTCAGGTTGCTGCATCACCCTCTTTGCTGAACATTATCCTTTAAGATAAAGGTACTGTTTTATCTTATCTGTCTATTCTAACACAATTTTATTTTATTTAACACTTGTTACTTTCTGGATCAATATTTAAATCATGGAGTGATGTTGCCTTCTGAGTTATTAGCTGCTTCACTAAAGAACAGTATTTCTTGTATATTTCCCCCAACTCCCAGCAATTTTGAATGTATTGCTACAACTGTCTAAAATTAAATCAGATCTGTGAGGTTCCATTATCCCACAGAACCCAAATAATTAGTGAAGAAATGAGAAGTAATCAATTTTTCTCCAAAACACTTGGGTTAGGGGCAGCTGGAGCAACTTGGGGAAGGAATGTCAGGGTTGTCATCCGTACTCCGGAAACGCCAGGAGTTTCCTCCTGGATAGTGTGTTGGCTTCTGACTGTTCCTTGACTGAAGCGGGAGACATGGTGGGAAACCATAACCTCCTGTGAGGGTCCCTCATGCTGGGACGACAGGACCGTGGCTATGGTTTTTGTCTTAAATTCCTCAACCAATGGCGTTGGATCTTCAAACACTTCAAACAAGCTGCATCATCAGGCCTTCAACATTATCTGTAAAATACTGCATTCAAATAGTAACTTTGTGTCATAAAGAAGGTACCTTTCTGAATCCACCTTCCTTGTAGATCTGTAAAGCGTGCAATCATTTCAGATTTTTTTTTATATTCTATTATGTTTAATATAAATGTTTTACAATATAAAAGAGGGCCTGTTTTTATTGACTTTGCGGTGCATTCACCCTTCTTGAACTTTAGGAAATCACCCAAGAAGACAACCTGACCACACATGCGCATGTAAACACAAACACATGTAAACACACACGCATGTAAACACATGCATGTCAACATTCACGCATGTAAACACACATGCATGCAAACACACATGCATGCAAACACATATGCTTACTATACACTATAACGGTAGCTAGCTATGTGCATGTACACATTTTTCTTTGTGTGTGTTCGGGCCCTGATATTTCTGATGGCCGCTGAAGCCTTACCTCTCTGGGACATTGTGGACGTGGTCGGGGCCCCGGGGCCCAGAGAGAGCCACAAAACCCAGCATTGAAACTAGAACCGCCTCCGGGGTCTCGTCGTCATGGAGCTCCTGGAATGAATAAAACACGTCCAGAGTCTGGGTTTTAATGAGGTCACTTATCAGCCAGGCTGTTGCCTCCCACCTCAGCTTCCCTCCCCCACCCTCTCTCCTCCACCCCTCCATTCGTCAGCCCATGGCAGGGTGACCTTAACAACAACGACCACATAATGCCAACTGGCGTCAACACCACTGAAGAGGGGGGGGGGGGGGGGGGGGGCGGGAGTTGTGAGAGGAGACTGAGAAGGGTGCTGGCACAGAAAATGTTCTGTTTTAGATTTTTTATTTGAGATAAAACGATAAGCAGAGTCTTTGTTTAGTCTTGGTGTCTGACTCCCCGTCGTTCCCTCCCTGTTCTAATTCACGTCGTCTCTGTCGCCGCCTGTTCCTTTCCAAGTCGTTCAGTCTCAAGTGGCGCTATTGTGGCTCACAATGGGAGAATTCCACCTTCTATAGATCTCAGAATAGACCTGCTTAAATAACAGCCCCGTCTTCAATGCTATTCTATTGTTTCAAAATAAAAGTTATATATACCCCCAGAGGGTTAGGGCAATTGTATTTGTTGACGACGTGTGATGAGAAAATGTATTGCTTATTTACCTGTCCCTCTACCATGTATGTGTTTGTGCGTGTGTGCGTGTGCGTGCTCGTGTGTGTGTGTGTGTGTGTTTGTGTGTGTGTGGGGGGGGGCACATTTCTATTGGGAAAAAAAGATATAAAATTGACAACATGAAAGAGACTGGGCTGTTATTAGGTCAAGCACCAGTGATCTAGAAAGTGCGTTTCTTATCGCAGCTAGACAAAATAGAGAGATTGTGCGTTTCAGCTCAAAGCAAAATAAATACATAATTCAGTTGGATACCCAAGTTATCACGGAAGGTCTGCTTGTTAGCCCTAATGGCGGTCATCCACATCCGGAGATAGCTGAAAAATGGTTTGTGTGTGGGTGCCACTGGAACGAGAACGGTATGTTTCAAAACTGTTTGTCCACCAAGAATAGGACTTCAAACACCAGGGCTTCATTCATCCAAAGAAAAGTCTGATCTGGGAATTCATGGGTCATTTGAGTTATAATTGGTTTAGGAGAGGTTAATGGTGGGAAAGAGAAAGACAAAGGGAGGGAGAGTGATAGAGATAGAAAGAGAGCGAAAGAAAGAGAGACAGAGTTATACATAGAAAGGGAATCGGAAATCAGAAATGACTATACCGAAAAGATACCTAGGTGAGCAGGGATAGAAAACAACCCTGCACAAGGCCTACTCTCTCAGACTAGGAAGGTTGTCGCCAACTAGCAGCAGAATTAGCCGCAGCCTCATGTGACCTTCAATTAAAAACAGACAAACTACGCTAAACCGCTAACGGCCGGCGCTGCGGCGAAAAAGACGAAAGACGAGAACGGAAAAACACGTTTCTTACATTATGAAAACAAATCAGCTCACAGCCGGCTCAGAGGGTGCCAGGGGCCCGCTCACAGCCGGCTCAGAGGACGCCAGGGGCCCGCTCACAGCCGGCTCAGAGGGTGCCAGGGGCCCGCTCACAGCCGGCTCAGAGGGCGCTAGGGGCCCGCTCACAGCCGGCTCAGAGGGTGCCAGGGGCCCGCTCACAGTCTGCTCAGAGGGCGCCAGGGGCCCGCTCACAGTCTGCTCAGAGGGCGCCAGGGGCCCGCTCACAGTCTGCTCAGAGGGCCCTAGGGGCCCACTCACAGCCGGCTCAGAGGGTGCCAGGGGCCCGCTCACAACCGGCTCAGAGGGCGCCAGGGGCCCGCTCACAGCTGGCTCAGAGAGTGCCAGGGGGCCCGCCCTGAAACCCGCCCCTGGCTTCAGATGAATGTTTTTAACGCCATGCAACCACGCAGTTACCAAAGGCGGACAGAATTAAAAACCAGCCTCATCCAGCCTTGGACAAACTCTCTCAAGAGAAAGACACCATCTAGTTGTATCGTAGCAACCCTGGACGATAAATGCGGGCACGGGGTTCAAGATTGTAATAAAGGGTGGACAGTGTGAGAGTGGAAAAGAGGTGTACTCTTGAATATGGACGTAGGTTCTAAGGCCTTCTGTATGTTTTTGTCGGTCGGGCCGGAGTTGAGCCCAATGGTCCTGACTCCATGTTATTCCAGCAGGCCGCCAGGCGGAAGGGTTAAAGACCTTGGAATGTTCACCATTTCCCTACAGGAAGTGAAGAACTGAACTCCACTATGGACCCACGCCCCACGTCTCCACCCTCACACGCGCGCACACACACACACACACACACACACACACACAGCTCCAGAATTATGGCTGAAATTCCTCTCCGTCATGTATGACCAGAGTCAAAGTCAGCACACACTTAAAAGATAGTTTTGAAAGCAAAGGCAGATACACAGCTTGGTTGATCTTCTGTATTTTTTATTAGACATGGCGATGTTTGATGAAACATTTGGCCTTGGCAAACAAAAACTCATACGAGACATTATAAAAATATCAGAACTTTTATTTTTAACAAATGCACTGGAGCAATCTGCTTTGGGAATGCTTTTTTTTTTGTATTTTTCTTAAATGCTAACGTATGTGTAGCCCACTTCATTACATCAGTCAATAAATGCCTCAGAAAGCAGCGTGTCGGACTTCATACACAGGTCTTGATGCTTTTCAGGAATTAGTAGGCATTGGTTAAACAAATGTAAAGGAAACACAAGCATTCAGTATTGAGTACATTTAGCCTAAACACTTTCATATAGTAATGTAACAACGATTTTTAGGGCAGAAAAGAAAGAGATAGGCTCCTTATTAACGTTAACAAAGTAAGAGCATCATTTGTGCCAATAAATTCAACTGAACTCAGGTCAGTTTGAAGTGGTCTTTAATCTGAACCTCTGTGAAGAGACTCACCGGTCTTACTACATGTTGCTGAACTTTGAAGAACAGCAATGTCTTGCAAAAAACACATTACACAAAAAACATGTAATTAACAATAACAATGACGCAGTGCCTTAATGACAGAAATATTGACTTATTAAAAAATATGATTATGTAATACGAATTTCCTTTTTCACAATCGGCTTATACTTTTTTTTCGGCACCTCGTGGTTTCACAAAAATTTACAAAACAACCATTGTTTGTGCAGGTCCCGGTTCATTGTGCAGGTCCTGGTGTACTCGGTGTAGTAGTATTATCATGCAGGTTCTCATGAACAGAGTATGCCAAGTTTAAAAATGAGTTCCACAGTGTTTGTGAGGTTTTTTTGTCCGTTTCCCCCCCCCCCCTGTCCAGTCTCAGCTTTGTTGAAGTATTCTCTACTCAACTGATACCGGTCTTAAGACATTGTTCTACTGGGTTTTTGACTGGCTAAACTAAACTGTTGAACCCATTGGCTTTGCTGAGGTTCAGAGGTACCCATTGAACACAATGAGTGCTGTGTGGCACTCAAGCTTATGCAGAACAATGTTTTAAGAGGCTTTCAGTGGAGCAAAACAATAACAGCAATTCAGTATTTCCAAAAAGAAGCATTATCATGAACACATATGCACATGCAGCCATAGAATGATTGACAGACAGACAGACAGACAGACAGAAAGACACAGGCACAGAGACAGAGAAAAACTTCCAGACAAATACACAGGTAAAAACATACGCGCCCTCATTCAGAATCATCACTCTTGTGAGCAGTGCACTCTGGTGCACAGGCAGTCATTTCATTAACAGGCTCAGTTGGGGCCCTTCCATGCCAGCAGAAAAAGCCCCCCTCTTCCCATCCATCACACAACAGTTCACTGTACATTCCAGTTACCGTCGGCCCGCTAACAATTATAATGATGGACATCATTATTAATATCTAATATTAAAAAATAACGCACTTACAAAGCTTTTCCAGAATGGCTTCACTTTAGTTTGTTAAAGTGGTGACAATTAATAATGACTTTGGATAAAATTGTGCTATGTATCAAACTTATAGGTAACTCTTCTTTGATTAACACACACACATACAGACACACAAATACATATACACACATAGAGATATATATGTTATATATATATATATATATATATATATAACTAATACCATTCAAACATCCTTCCTGTAACAAGGAATTTGTTCCGTTGTCAATAGTTTGTGTCCCAGCCGGTTTGCGGTGAGTGAACAGACAGAGTTTTCCACTCTGGGCCACAGCAAAGCACGGTAGCAGTGAACATCTCACAACGTCCGTCGCGCCACCACTCCTCTCAATTCTCCACCTCTGTTTCACAGTTTCTTTGTTTAGTTTGTGGAGAGACGTTGGCAAGTGGGGTAGGAAGCGAGGAAGAGCCCTGGATGCTTGCGTTCGTCTCGCTATTGAAGCTATCCAGTCATTTATCTTACTTTGCAATAAGCTAGCTAGCCTTTAGCATTTAGTTTCACATTTAGATAGTGTTGCGTTTTGGCTAAATACAGAAGACAGAAGCTCCACTAACTCGTCTTCCTCTCGGATATGAGACGTTGATGATGAATCCGGATTGTTCAGATTTGGTTCAGTGGATGCAGTAGTGATTGTTGTTGGGGGTCAGAGGTCAGGTTAGGGTCCCCCGACCCTATGCCATGATGAGGTGATTACTACGTTCCCTGATGTCCGCTGGAGGGAGATCTTTCTTTATGGGCGCCGGGCAGATGGTAGAACGCCTGCCCTTGGGCTTGAACAGGTCTGACACATAGAAGGCCTGGGGGGGGGAGAGAGAGAGAGAGAGAGAGACAGAGACAGAGACAGAGAGACAGAGAGAGAGAGAGAGGGGGAGAGAGAGAGAGAGAGAGAGAGAGAGAGAGAGAGAGAGAGAGAGAGAGAGAGAGAGAGAGAGAGAGAGAGAGAGAGAGAGAGAGAGAGAGGAGAGAGAGAGAGAGAGAGAGAGAGAGAGAGAGAGAGAGAGAGAGAGAGAGAGATTACAATCTTTACAATCTTCCCCTGCAAGACATATTGATAAGATTTATATATTATTTGATCTAACAAAAAAAAACAAAGAAATAAGTTTAGTTGTCCCTTCCCTCCCTTGAGGATTTATTTTTGCACTTCTTATGCTATATTATAGAGAGAGATAGGTATGGGAGCTCGAGGGGAGGACATGCAGCACATGCAGGGTTTGAACCTGGGTCGTTGTGTTCAGGACTGAGCCTATATGATATGCGCTGTAACCCGGTACCCCACCAGGGCACTCATTTAATTTTTGAAAGATTTTGTATCGATCTATGTACGTGTACGTCAATGTAGCCCAGTGAACATTTAAAGCTTAGCTCCCTTCTTGTTTTTGTCAGGCCTCCTTTGGTACTTGAAGAGGCGCTATAAACAACCAATGTCTTATTGTTGGTATTATTAGGATAAGAAAGGGATCACATTCAAACACAATGTCATCTAACCCCAGACCACTTAATGTACACACTTAATGTATGTTGTACATCCTGGCATTCAAATAAAATAAAAATAAAAGTACTCAGTTGTGTAGCGTCTTATCCTAGCCATCTTTGTCTTACACGGGGAATGTGTTAACCTAGCGATTGTTAGTGCTTGTCCCTTGGTTCTACGAAAATCATTACTGTACCGACAGCGACATACTGTTGTCTTCTGACAAACGCACTTGTTGTAAGACGCTTTGGATAAAAGCGTCTGAACGCTGCTGAACGCCCTGAATGTAAATGTAACTCACGATGCAGTAGGCCACCAGGGCGCCCTGCACGAAGCCGGCCAGCACGTCTCCGGGGTGGTGCTTGTGGTCGGACACGCGGGACAGGCCGGTGTAGAAGGACAGCATGACCAGGGTGAACTGGGTTAGGGGGCGCAGTGTGCGGGCGCCGTGCCAGGTGAACCGGGCCTGCAGGTAGAACTGACGGGACAAGGGGGAGAGGCAGCGATGTCAGACTCACGTGAGCAGTTTGTGAGTGTGTGTGTGTGTGTGTGTGTGTGTGTGTGTGTGTGTGTGTGTGTGTGTGTGTGTGTGTGTGTGTGTGTGTGTGTGTGTGTGTGTGTGTGTGTGTGTGTGTGTGTGTGTGTGTGTGTGTGTGTGTGTGTGTGAGTGTGTTTGATAATTATTTATGTGCAAGTTAACATATTAGCATAGTAACACTTTACTTACCACCAGGTACAGCATGGTGTACATGGAGAAGGAGGCATGTCCCGAGAAGAAAGACTTCCTGAGGAAAAACACGAGGAGGCAGAGCATGAGCCAACACATCAGCGCCTCGACCAATCACGGACAAACACCAATGCCGCGACCAATCACAGACAAACACATCAACGCCTCGACCAATCGCAGACACGGTGAATCTAAAGAAACAATCACTCTTTAAAGTGGATGTACTGTATATGATTCATTTAAATTTGAACAACTCTTAGGACTTCTCTAAGCATTTTATAGCTTGAACTCTGGGGGTCAGGAAGCCGGTCTGCATAAAAGAGTGACTAAAGATGACATTTTTTACTGAACAGTAAAAGCAGCGAGTATTTTGAGGGGGATATGTTGTTCACCTGGCCTCCTGCACGCGGCTCTCAAGGCCTTGGCACTGGTACTCCGTGATGTACCCCAGCGAGCAGTTGATGGTGGAGAAATCGGGGTTACACACTTCCAGGAAGTGAGGTCGCAGGCGGCCCACGGACACCTTGGCTATGTCCGTGAAGGACTGGCTGATGGCGCAGCCAAACACGAACACGCCCACCTGCCGGTAGAGCGCGGCGATGTAGGGGTTCCCCACGAAGGACTTGGAGCCCTCGTTCAGGAAGCGCACCCGGTAGCTCTCCCCCACGATGATCTGGACGGGGTGGAGGTACAAACACCTGCTGGTTAGAACATGGGCGGGGTGTAGGAGAACTCCACCAACAGGAGAGGACAACACTTTTGGTTGATTATTATTAAAATCGGGTTACAAAATGATTGAAGGTCTGAAACCGACTGCAGCTCCCCTTTAATGCGCGTCCAAACTCTACCGAATAAAGATCAACCCGCGATGGATCAGATCAGGGGTGATTCGTTGTCTCTGTTTGACTACATTTGGACTGTGAAGGTGACATTTTTTTAATTGCCTTCCAGAAAGTGACGGAGGCAGAGAAAACATAGTTAGACACGTAGAAGTATTAAATGGTGTCGTTTTGGGAAAGGTTAGGGCCATCTCTGTGGGCATTGAGTTCTGGTCCTACGTTCACTATCTAGCCTTCTCTTTAAAGCACGAGGGAGCGAGGCAAGTCAAACGGGGGTCCACTCAAAGAGTTTCTGGAGTGGATAAATAAACTGATGTCTGAGGCCGAATGTTGGAGGATTTGGGGGCGGGTTCGGAGTGTGGTGGGGGCTTCAGGGGGGGGGGGGGGTTATAGTCATAACTCACCACAGCTGTTCAAGCTCAAAATCCCCCCCCTCCTTCACTCTCTAGATCCCAAAACCTCTGACGAATGGGAAGTAGGGGAAAGGGGAATGGTTGGGTGTGTGTGTGTGTGTGTGTGTGTGTGTGTGTGTGTGTGTGTGTGTGTGTGTGTGTGTGTGTGTGTGTGTGTGTGTGTGTGTGTGTGTGTTGTGTGTGTGTGTGTGTGGGGGGGGGGGGGGGGAGAGGGAGACGGAGGAGGAGGAGGAGGGAGGGAGGGATGGAGAGAGGGAGGACGGAGTGAGGGGAGAAGGGAGACAGAGGGAGGGGGATGAAGGGAGAGTGAATGAATTTGCACTGAAAGTCTGGGAAACATTAAGTCTGGGAAAACATTTGAAGTGTAAATGTTTACCACCATGTCCCCGCGATGTAAACTGTGTTCACAGCGATCTCCATCGCTGCGCTCTTTGACCTGATGTCTTATGCTCTCACCAATACGCAAACATTAGGTTGGGCACTACTTCTGAAAATAAATTAAAAAGTGATCTTATAATATTATGAGACTTTATTTGAATGAAATAACACTTCTTGGCACTCTCATTGTGGTTGGGTGGTACTGGATTTTGAAATGAATATGCAAGAAGCATGGGAGTGAGTGTGGGAGAGAAAGACCTGAGGAAATAGGAGACAGGAAAGTGTAAAAACAGAGCTTGGATTAAGAAGGGAGGGTGAGGGTTGAGAACAGAGGGGGAGGAGGAGAGAGGAGAGAGGAGAGGAGAGAGGGGGAGAGGAGAGAGGAGAGAGGAGAGGAGAGAGGGGGAGAGGAGAGAGGAGAGGGGGAGAGGAGAGAGGGAGAGAGGGGGAGAGAGAGAGAGAAGAGAGGAGAGGAGAGGAGAGAGGGGGAGAGGGGGAGAGGAGAGAGGAGAGGAGAGGAGAGGAGAGGGAGAGGAGAGAGGAGAGAGGAGAGGAGAGAGGGGGAGAGGAGAGAGGAGAGAGGAGAGGGAGAGGAGAGAGGAGAGGAGAGAGGGGGAGAAGGGGAGAGGAGAGAGGAGGAAGGAGAGGATAACAGAGGGAGGGAGGAAGAGGAGAAAGGAGGGAGGAAGAGGAGAACGGAGGGAGGAAGAGGAGAACGGAGGGACGTTGGGAGGAAGAAGGGAGGAAGAGTAGAACGGAGGGAGGGAGGGAGGGAGGGGAGAACAGAGGGAGGGAGGGAGGGAGGAAGAGGAGAAAGAAGGGAGGGAGGAAGAACAGAACAGGGATATGAGGAGGGGGGGGAGAGGAGAGCTTCTGGTTCTAATCATGACAAAGTGCTGAGCTCAGCGTGGTGTGTGATTCTGGTGGCCAGACCCCTGCTCGCTCAGAGCCCGGTGGTGCCTCGTTTATTTTCCGACGGGCAGCTATTTCACTCAAAGAGAAGAAAAGGGGGTTTCTGATTTCACCGGGGAGCCTGGGTGTTTTCATGTTTGTATCTCGGCCTCATCGGACATTCCTGTAAGGGGCGCAGAAAATGGGTCTGAGAAGTTCTGAGCGGCACATTTCCTCAGCGGGGGGGCTAGTCCTCGGAGGAGATTTAACAAGCTGATAGAACGTGTTGTTAACACCATCCAGACCTTTAGAGCCAGCCCTCTTCTCTCTCCCCCGCCCTCCCTCTCTTTCTCCCTCCCTCCCTCCCTCCCTCGGCAATGCCCACCCACCCCCGCTTCATCTCTCCCTCTCTTGCTCGTTTTTCCGTGAAGAAATAAAACGTGAATGTAGGGGAGGGTAAAAATGTTGTTATTACGCTGTTAAAAAAAATCCCCCTGGAAAGAGAGATTCCAGACGAGGAAGAGGTCGTCTCGCGGTTCTTGCCTCAAAATCTTTACATGCTAACCTAAGAAAAACCCTCCCAAAAAGGCGTTTCCTTACTTTGAGGAAGGAGACCTATGGCATAACGCATCAATTAGAAAGGTGGAGGCACGCCGCGCCAAGGTTCCTCGGGCTTGGGGACGTTGGAAAAGGAAAGGACCCAAATGACTCAGTGTTTCAGATGGTAAACACTGAGCCCCTGGCAAGAGCCTGGTGGGGGGGGG
This sequence comes from Melanogrammus aeglefinus, assembly GCA_900291075.1. Lineage (NCBI taxonomy): Eukaryota > Metazoa > Chordata > Actinopteri > Gadiformes > Gadidae > Melanogrammus > Melanogrammus aeglefinus. The sequence goes on along the minus strand of OLKM01001322.1, from coordinate 89,571 downwards.
GGGAAGAGAGAGAGAGAGAGAGAGAGAGAGAGAGAGAGAGAGAGAGAGAGAGAGAGAGAGAGAGAGAGAGGGAGAGGGAGAGGGAGAGGGAGAGAGAGAGAGAGATGCAATTGTGGGGCCTTGTTTTAGCGCGTCAAGACCCTTCAGCTACCTTTGGCACGTTTTTCCTACTTTTGTTCCCTTACCACAGTTTTGGCCCGCAAATTACAACATTTGACCAAACAACTGTTGCGTCAACCATAATGACACAGCCCTGCGGAGCTGCTTCGCACCAGCAGAGCCCCCAATGGCCCTGAGCCTCGCCTGTCTGGGAGGAGGGACCGATGGTCAGCTGTCAGCAGGGCTCTTATTTGTTACTTCTATGATTCTAGATGGCCACCGTATGAATCTGTGACCAACTGTTAGTTAGAATGGCAGTTTGGATGTTTGTGAGTAAAACATAATCTCATAAATGATGCAACAGAGCCTGTTGTACCCCCTTGCTCAAAGTCAGAATCACCTCCATTAATAAAAAAGTCATATAGTTATACTAAGGAGTGAAACTAGACCGTGAGTTATATCAGAGATGGTAAGAGGTGGGTAGTGTGATACCAGTGAGTCAGAGAATGGAGTAAACTATGATATTGTAAATATCATAGTGACTTCAGAGAGTGACATCATGTGATAGTTTATGAGTGATGACATTGGAGTGTGGCAGTAAAGATTGATATAGGAGTGTTCCAGAGAGGGACGCCGGAGAGCGACATAAAAGTGGCATTAGAGTGAAATGCTGGAGAGGTTGACAGGAGAGGCTGTCATAATAAGTGAGAGAGAGAGTAATACCGGAGAATGACATGAGAGTGACATCGAGAGTGACATGAGAGCATGTGATGAGACAATGACACTGGAGAGTGATTCCAGAGAGTGACATGAGAGCATGTGATGAGACAATGACACTGGAGAGTGATTCCAGAGAGTGACATGAGATGCGTCAGAGCGTGAGGTCAGAGCGGGGGGGGGGTGAGGTGACTTACAGACAGGATGGTGATTAGAATGCCGGTGGCGCTAAGCACGCCGTCGCTGATGGTGTCTCCACTCTTGGCAGGGTACTTGATGGATGCGTCGCTGCAGTAAAAGCCGCGGCGGTACGGCTGCACAGCACTGGTCTCGATGACCAGGAAAGGAAGGCCAGCTTGTGTAGCGAAGCAGTGAGGTTTGAGAAGAGGAAGGAAAGGAGGGGGGGGTGAGGAAGTGAGGGGTCAGCGACAGAGAGATGGAGAGACAGAGAGGTGCTCGGTTAGAAACAGGTCATGGAGGGAAGGTCGGAGGTCCCAGCGAAGGGAGGATGCGGAGATGACTGGTGTTGGAGGACCTCCTAAATCCATCAAGGGATGTCAATTCAATAAAAGTGTGAAATAAACAACATTTTGAGAAGGTCCTTCCAACATGTCGCTCCCATCCTCCTTGCTGCGCCTCTAACCAGGACTTACTGAGACAACAGGCACCGCGAAGCCCACGCCAATGAGGACCAGAGTGGGCACGGTGCTGTTCTTATACGGCTGGCCGATGGTGGTGTCTCCGCAGAAAAATCCCCTCTGGTAGGCCGGGAGGGGGGCTTTGTGTAAGAACACTGCCACTAGGACCACTGTGTTGTTGACGTCCAGACACAGAACCACAGAGCCAAGGTCAGAGTTGAATGGACTCATGTGGTACACATTGTACACAAGCATAGATGATAAAAGTCACAAAGAGATAAGAACATCTAAAGAAAACTAGCTTTCATGGAAAAAGCAAAACACAGGTGTAAAGGTATGCTATCATGAAGGATATGAGTTAACCAACAAATAACATTACAAATAGATGTTTTAAGGATGATTTAGAGACATCCAAGTTGTCTTTAAAGTCTTCTTCGTCTAGATAGAAAGTGTAAGCTCGCAAAACAACAGGACAGGGAGAAGGATCCATTATTGTTTGTGACCAGAGAGAACAAAAGTGATTCAGAGAGCACAAACAGATGTTCAGACAGACATCTAAACTCCACAAACAGCAGGCACACAACTTTAACACTATTCTGTCACTTCCTCCCTTTCAAGTCTTCCAACTGCTCTCAAAAGGCTTTTAAGACACTAGCAGAGAAGTCGGCGTCTAATCACCGTTTGACACCCATTTGAGACAAAGTTATCTTCTCTGTCACTAGAACAAACAAACTAAGTTTTTTGTTGTTTTAGGTGAAAAATATATCATCTCTTAAGAGTTGGCATCCCCACCCCAGCCAATTTGAGTAGACCTTCTGAATGGCTGAATTTGGAAATCCCATTAAAACCATGTTTCAGTGATGGCAGCCTTTGAAGTCAACGCGAATAACTCTACGATTACAAAGAAAAACAAACAGGCTTCTCCCTAACTACTAAGGGTCTCTCTGTACCACTTCCTGCCCTCTCTCCCTCTCTCCCAGGGGTAAACCAACGGTTGGGCGCGCAGAGGTCAGGTCTAGGTGCTCTAGCGAGAGCGGGGTGATTTCTTAAGTTAATGTCAGCACACGCCTTCGGATACCGAGCCCCCTCACACACACACACACACACACACACACACACACGCACGCATACACACAGTCGCATGCAAACTCACAAAGAGAGAAAAGAGAAATTCCGAGAGGGAGAGAGGGAGTGTGTGCGAGAGAGAGCGGTCTTTGAAGGTCCAGCTGTGGTGGACTCTCGGGTTACAATGCTCACAGTGGGAAAATAGGAAATCTTGCACCTCCACCGACACTGAAATCCATTCACATCATTGTTATTATGAATAATAATATCGCCGTCTGTTTTCTCTCCCATTCCTCAAACTAACATCTAGAGCAGAAACCAGCCATAACAAGAGATGCACGAGACGGCTTTTTAGATGAGAGGAGATGGAGAAAGAAGAGAAGGAGGAGAGAAAGGAGAGAAGGTCAAGGAGTGGAGACAAGAGAGGAGAGAAGAGAGGACATAAGAAAATAGGAGGCATACAAGAAGAGAGGGAGAGGAGAGATGAGAGAAGAAGAGATGAGAGGAGAGATGAGAGGAGAAGAAGAAATGGGAGGCGAGCGTGGAGAACGAGAGAGAGGAGGATGGGAGCGGTGTGCGTCAGGACTACAGAGCAGGGTAAATATTCTTCCAAGCCATGTGTAATCCTCACTGTGGGAAGCGATCGTTCCCCTCTAAGCTCTGATCACAAACATACACGTCGCACAAACACAGTGCAGCCGAGGTGGAGAGTCAAACTCCCCCACAGCACTGTCAAGGTACAACGTTATCCTGTGGGAACCGACAGTGTCAAAGCAGAGGCCACTGAAGAAAACTAACATGTTAACCTCTGAAAGCCCTGACCCCCACCCCCCCCCCCCCCCCCCCCCTCCAAGTCTGCCCTTTGAACACTTTCACACACACACACACACACACACACACACACACACACACACACACACACACACACACACACACACACACACACACACACACACACACACACACACTCTGGAATAATTAAATAAGGAGGGGGTTACAATACTGAGAGAGATGGAGAAGAATAAGAGAGAGAGAGGGAGACAGAGAGAGAGACAGAGACAGAGAGAGACAGGAGAGAGAGAGAGGAGAGGAGAGAGAAAAAGGAGAGAAAGAGAAGAGAGAGAGAGACAGAGAGACAGAGAGAGAGAGGAGAGGGAAAAAGGAAAAAGGAGAGAGAGAGAGAGAGAGGAGCAGAGAGGAGACGAAGAGGAGAGACAGAGAGAGAGAGAGAAGAGAGAGAGAGAGAGAGAGAGAGAGAATACGGGAAAGAGAGGACAGATGAGAAGGACAAAAGACTATGGGAGATTGAGAGGGAGGTGAATTACAAAAAGAGAGACAGTCGTCCAAAAACTGAGGAGAGAAACAGTTACAAGCAGTCAGCAGATCCCTATAACAGCTGGAGAAAAGAAAAGAGAGAAACAACGTGCTGAAACATTGAACAGCAGAACCGCAGCAGAACACCACTTCTTCAATAAACTCCCGATCCTCCTCCACCCACTCTCTCCAACTTGCTCTAACCCTTAAACCACCCACCTCTGTCCCCCCCGTCCAAAACATCAGCCCTCATCTGAGACCGTAGCATCATGGGAAACTCCAACTCCCCACCTCCCCCTCCAAGTTAATCCCTTCCCGCTTCTGACTGTGTGTGTGTGTGTGTGTGTGTGTGTGTGTGTGTGTGTGTGTGTGTGTGTGTGTGTGTGTGTGTGTGTGTGTGTGTGTGTGTGTGTGTGTGTGTGTGTGCGCGCGCGTGTGTGTGTGTGTGTGTGTGTGTGTAGGAGGGGGGGGGGGGGCTTTCTGTCAACAACAACCCCCCCTGCCCCCCAACAATCAGTCCGTCTCCTCAGCTCAAATCTTCCCTTCTCTGATACGAATGAATCCAGAAAACAGACTTCAGATGTTATTTTTTCCGTCTCTTTATTAATGTCTTCAGCCGCTCACACGTTCCCTTCATAGCCCTACATGTGTGGTGCGTCACAAAACACATCCTCAACATACCCAGTGTCATTGAATGAAACAGCTTTTTACAGCTCAACATTGTGCGGGGTCAAGGGGCCCCCCACGCACCTTGTGAGGGCATTCTGTCAAAACACCAAGAGGGGACTATTAAAACAAACAAACCACATATTCTACATGCTGGCATCGCTCTCTCCGGGCAAAAACCCTCCCTGGCACATTAGGAACCAATGCGTGTTTGCAGCGCTGCAGACATAGATGCAGTTGTTCTCAGGAGGCCTTTACTGTCATGTGGCCCAGCTCTAGTGGGAGCTAGAGCCTCCAGCTCCCACTCCCATAGCATAGAGCTAGAGCCTCCAGCTCCCATAGCATAGAGCTAGAGCCCCCAACTCCCATAGCATAGAGCTAGAGCCTCCAACTCCCATAGCATAGAGCTAGAGCCTCCAACTCCCATAGCATAGAGCTAGAGCCTCCAGCTCCCATAGCATAGAGCTAGAGCCTCCAGCTCCCATAGCATAGAGCTAGAGCCTCCAGCTCCCATAGCATAGAGCTAGAGCCTCCAGCTCCCATAGCATAGAGCTAGAGCCTCCAGCTCCCATAGCATAGAGCTAGAGCCTCCAGCTCCCACTCCCATAGAGCTAGAGCCTCCAACTCCCACTCCCATTGCATAGAGCTAGAGCCTCCAGCTCCCATAGCATAGAGCTAGAGCCTCCAGCTCCCATAGCATAGAGCTAGAGCCTCCAACTCCCATTGCATAGAGCTAGAGCCTCCAGCTCCCATAGCATAGAGCTAGAGCCTCTAGCTCCCACTCCCATTGCATAGAGCTAGAGCCTCCAGCTCCCATAGCATAGCATAGAGCTGGTTATTCATATGCTTCTGAGTATTTATGCTATTTTATGTTAGCTTGGGACCAGAATTAGGAGCATTAAACAGCATTGTGATTAAAGCTCTGTCTGATGACCGGCACGCAGGCAGGCAGCACATGAAACCTCTGAGACGATTAACGCCAAGAACAAAAAAAACAGCAACCCATGAAAAGCCAAAGCCACCTGCTAGGACTTAGTGTAAAACTGATCCTTGCACCTTTACCCTGCACTCCAACGACAAGCACAGTCAGCGAGTTGCGATGGAGTGTGTGTAGACACACACACTCCATCGTTAGAAGAGGCTGGCCTCAGTTCAATAGCTTGCGGTGGATGGGAGTGTGTAGTGATGAATCACTGTACGGAGAGAGAGAGCTAATAGGAATAAAGGGAGTAGAGAGAGAGAGAGAGAATGTGACACAGAGAGAAAGTTAAAGGCATGAGGAAAGTGTGAACGACATTTAGAGAAATGAGCGTGACCGTAAGATAAATAAGAAAAAGAGAGTTGGATGGACAAAGGCAGGGTTGGATTAAAGAGAGAAAGAGTGATGATAACAATTGGAGAGTACTGAGAGGAAGAAAGATCATGAAAAATAGACATTGATACAATTTCAGTGTGTGTGGAAGAGGAGGAGTTGAGGTTACAATGATCACAGCGAGCGTGGAACAGAGGTATGAAAGAGACACACACACACACACACACACACACACACACACACACACACACACACACACACACACACACACACACACACACACACACACACACACACACACACACACACACACACACACACACACACACACACACACACACACACACAGACCCTGTGGTTTTCCTCCTCGTTTTCTTTAGCCCAAGCACACGTTGAAGCCAACAGACATACGTGCCCCTGCTTGGTTCAGCATGGGACAGTCGGGTACAGACACACTATGCCAGTGGGGGGGACCAACTCCACCCCTCCGCCACGGCACTGGCATAGTGTGTCTGAAACCCTTTCCAGACCAGTCTTGGAAACAACATTTGTCTGGGTAGAGGACAGAGGTCGAGTCCCCTCTCTTAGTTTATTACCCGAAATAAACCCTGGCGACCCTTGGCTCTTTAGGAGCATGTTTTTGTATATTCTAGTTCCAATGTGGTCGTTAAAAGATGCGTATCCCTGAAGCCACCGAGTGGGTTTAGAGGCAGCAGGGCATCTCCTGAAGGAACGCGTTAGGCTGTCAGATCTCGGGGATCAGTACCTTTTAGTTCGGAGTGGATCACCCCCAGCACTGTCCTGGTTTTAAAAATTATCTGTAATCAAAGATCTATTACAAAAGTCTCCCATAAACCAACACAGTGGGTCTCAAATCAACGTCTGGTAGAGATTGAAAAATAGATTTCTAGTCGTTCCAATAGGCCTATCCTTTAAGTTACTCACGCTGAACAAAATTCAAGCAGACTCCCACTGTATATTAGAAACATAAGTTCCCTCCCAGAGCACTTTAACAACTCTCCTTTAATTAGGGACTGGACACGAAGCCAGATGTCAGGTCAAGAGAGGAATGCGAGACATCCTGGTTAACGAAGTGATTCCGATAGGAGGCCACAGATGGGCAGCTGGAGGTGCCGACAGTAATGTTTATCCCTCAACTCACTTTAATACTTTCCTATTAAAGGTCATTTTCATGCAGGCTATTTGCAGTCCTATGCATTATTTAAGACATTTAACGTTAGGCTACTTTTATATTCCACAGTTTTGTTGACTAAACCAAAGACCATCCAAAGTAGCATGCATTAAAATAAAAACATTTAATTGTTAGACTATAGACCTATAATATATTATACATTACAAAAAAAGCTACATGTTCAAAAGTTAATGTAGACTTAGCTGTACTATAATTAATACACTGCATGCGATGCGATCCATACCTAGAAACAAGCAGAACAGATCCACTCCGACCAGAAGCTTTCTCCTGCTGTTGTCCTTGCCGCTGTTCAGTGAAAGCCCTCCGTTCCTGGATTCTGGTGCCATGCTCTTTTCATATATCAAGCAGCGTTGCATTTACACAATTAGTAACGTTTATATAAAAAAAAGTTAAAAAACAAACAAAACTAGTTTGTAGTGGGAACTGTAATAGTGCAGCGATCGTACACTAGTCCTCTTACACGAGGAGTCAACTAGACTTGATTGTCTCTCTACAAAGTTATATTTCTGGAAAGAAATGCTCATTAATTATTTTCTTCTCCCTTCTTCTATACTTGAAGTCTTCCCGTTAACTTCTTAGGGATGCGTGTGAAGCCGGTTTAGTAGCCTACCTTACTTTAACATACCACCTCCCGCACAAACCCATCGCCGATGTCCGCCTCCACTCAATTATAGCGATACTTGGACCCTCCCCTTCCAGTATGAACCGTCCTACCCACCCACCCCGAGTCTAAAGACGTCTCATCGAAACTAACAAAGCAATCCAAACGTGAACCTACAAATATAAAGTACTTGAATTGGTCTCAACTGTGTCTTTGATTTGCATTACTTTGTAAATCAAAAAATGTGTTGGAGATGACAGCCTTAAACATTTATTATACATGAAAAATAATAAAAAAAATCTGTAAACTCAAGTTATACATAAAAAAAACATACAAACACCCGATAGCAACAATAACCGTGTCAATTCAAAGCAACTAGAAGTGAATAATTGAGTGCCTTTTTATTGCACACATTGCTCTTCAGCAGAGGCAAAACAATTGATTTAAGTGCATTTTCAAACCAGTCAACAGAAACAACAAAACATGATTACCACATATAGAATATAATAACCAGAAAAAAATAAAATGGTGTAAACTTCCATCATAGGTGAGGGTGAAATCTTATCAGCACAAACACATTGGGGGAGGTGGGCTTCATGCCCCTCTGGGGGGCTGTGGAGGAACAAGAGAGAAAACACATTTCATGAATGGTTGTAATGAGGCTGCTCACTCCGGTAATACAGCTGGAGTCCTGACTCACATTGACAGTTGAAGCGGTGGTGGTGGTGTTGGGGGGGGGGGGGGGGTTGGGGGTCAAAAAGGTGTCTGCATACAGGGGGGGTGGGGGAAGCAGCTCCAGGTGGGTGAAATCCATTTCCTGTTCACTGCTGACCAAAAACATGAAAATACATGGTGATGTATTCAGGGATGACAGCAAGTATCATCTTAAGTTCACCGTCAAGACTAATTTAAGGACGAACAGAAATGGGCCAAAGCTCTGAATGTTTTTTCCATCCAATTTCCTTTGATAAGATTGGGATCCTTTTGTACCCAATGCTGACTTCATATTGTGAGCTGGCTTCCCATTAACTTCTTCATAAGATGGACGGGATAAACATTAGTTACTCATCCAAATCAAACAGACTTCCAGATAATTTAGGGAGTCTGGCAACATTTCGGAAGGGGACGTGGGAGAAGGAGTCACGATTATGACCCCTTCCCAGAAAGTGTGTGCGTACGCGTGTCAACACTCACAGATAGGGAGGCTCCAGAACCGCAGAAAGGAAGCCTGAGAATACACAAATGATAAATAGACTGCATTTGATACAGCGCCTTTCTAACCAGTGGCCAATCAAAGCGCTTTAAAGTATTGCCTAACATTCACCCAACCAAGCGCATTCACAACACCGACGGCGGCGTCAACCATGCAGGGTGCCAGCCATCTCGTCAGGAGAGGCAAGGGTGAGGCGCCTTGCTCCAAGACACCTCGCACCTCGTGAGCCACATGCCACCCCCAAAAGCACCTTCGCTTAAAACTGCAGTTGCTGCTGCGGCCGAGCCGTTAACACGCAATAAGCCAACATGATTATCCCACCCGACATTCAACAGAAAGCAACATTACGGTCGAAGTGTGGTATGTGCGGGGTAAGTGAATTAAAAATAATGACGAGTGATACGGGGAGAGGCCAGTCAGAGCAGACTTACTTGGTTGATCCACACTTGACATGGGCAAAGCCAGAGGCGGGGGAAGGAAAGGGATGAATTAATTTAGACACACACACACACACACACACACACACACACACACACACACACACACACACACACACACACACACACACACACACACACACACACACACACACACACACACACACACACACACACACACACACACACGATTTAACAGATAAGGCTGAAGACATTAATTAATGCACAGAACAGGATAGTCTAGTGCAGTGCTTCTCAAATGGGGGTATGTGGATCCCTATATTTGAAAGATAAAAGGTAAACTAGGAACATTTAAAAAAAATGCTTCATATTTGACATTTTAATATTAGTGATAAATTGTAAAGGGGTTATACAAGTAAAATAGTTTGAGGACCACTTGTCTAGAGGAAACTGTCCCGACCTTAAAATAAGTGGTTCAAGGTTTGATGCCAATGGCCTCAACACTGCCTGTAGGCTGTTCACTTTGGATAGAAGACGAATAGATAACCATTACTACTGGTGAATAGGAGGTCAGGAAGAAGCTTTTGCTGTACTTGGTAGGAGTCTCTCCACCATTGCCTTTGACGATTCCATAGTCTTCCTTGTTTTGCTGGAAGAAGGTGGCCAGTTTCTGGAGAGCTTCGTGTCGGGTCCTGAGGGATGGAATTAAGAGATATAACAATGTCCACACAACCTGCAGTCACTGATCAGCATTCCACTTAAATGAGTTTACCACACACTATAGGACAACTATGATTCTCCGTTAGTAACTGTATATTCCAAAAACTGTATTTTGTAATGTCAAAGGATAACTTTGGGATTTTTAGGAAGTATTGAGAGAGTTGCATCAGATAGTTGTTTTTTTTTCAAACTTCTTCTACTAGGATACTAGGATTTAATTTCAACCGATTACTCCTTTTTGGGAGAATTAAAAATAATTTAACATTAATAATGCCTGCCGATTTGGCAGTGTAAACATGCATATTAATTTAAAAGTGTACAGATAATACATTTTGTAAGGAACATGGGCCTGTGCGATGCAACTGTTAATCAGCTAATTTCACCCCTCAAACAACCCAAATGGAGGGTCGGAGCATACAGAGGTGAATAACATTAAACTATATACTTTCTGAAACTGACATTTGGTGTTTCTGGATGCGCTTTTCTCCTGGATTCTCGTTTCTATTTATTTTTAGATTAACAAGACCCTTTCTTTGCATTTTCTTTTGTCTAGCTCGCATAATTGAAACCTTTAGTTTTTCATTTTCCGAGTACCCCCTGCAGTACTCCGATGTACCTCTAGGGGTACGCATACCCCCATTTGAGAACCACAGCTCGAAAACGGTTGATCCGTGTTCAAGAGTTGGAGGGAGGAGTGCAGGCAGGCAGAAAGTGTAGCTTAAAGTGTCATCTTAAAAGATTTAAGTGAGTTGAAATTGTAAAGACAAAAAGGGACACATCCTCTTACAACTCAGCTCTACAGAGTGCGTGATTTCAGAGAGTCCTCTCCTTGAGCGAGAGTTGGATAAAAACTACCTATTATTTTATGTTGTTCGTCGTGTCACTTAAAAATAGTACTTAGCATTGTGTAACATCTTCTTTGTGTGGGTTAACCTAGCAATTGTTAGTGCTTGGCACATGTTTCTATGAACATACTTAATGTACCGACAGCGATATATTTCCGTTTCTCTTTCTTCTGAAAAATATACTGATTGTAAGTCATTTAAAAGCTGAATGCCCTGAATGTAAACGTAAACAATAACAGACAGGAACAAGTGATAGGTAAAGAAAAACAGTTGAATCTCCCCGTAGTGATCTCCTCCATAACAGACACTAATAATGACAATCAGAGCCTGTCAGTTGCAAAAAACAAGCCCTTTTAGAAGACCTACATGGACACGGTGCTAATGCCCCAAGGGTAAAATTGCATTAAACAGGCTGAAGCGTGCCTCCTCAATACTAGATCAAGGTAAAGAACCGTTGTTCACATCAGTCACTTAGACCTAAAATGATGGGAAAATAGGATCCAGGATGAAAAATCCAGTAGGTTCCGCAACCTCCTTAGTTTCATATTGACCAACCAACAACAGAGGTGTCAGCTTGGACTAGAAACCTTGGATGATAGACGTCCATTTTTTTAACAGTTAAAAGGTTCTTTACCATGACCCAGACAAATAAATACAATTAACAGTGAAATATAAAACATGATTCATCAACAATTCCTTAGTGATAAAAACCCAAACCTTTTGCAAGAGATGGGTTTATTTTGCGTCACAATTTATTTGTTGTCCGTTACTAGCCACATTAGAACATCCTCCGTGACCTAGTGGTGTATAAGCATACCCAGAGGGAGTCAATAGTAATGGAGTCCATAGGACATAAGTTAAAGCATCAACGCATCAACTTAAGGGACACCCTGAACAGACACATTTACTTTCATTCTTGAATTCAAATCTACGCGGTCGCATTAGTAAAAATGCCATTAGACCATCAGTCAGTAATCGTCACTATATTTCGTCTTACACATTTTGTTAAAGTTTCCTTTAACGGCAATTTGCCCTGGACTTATTTTTAGCAACTGACTGTAAACATGGAACATTCTCACACTAATTGTTTACTTTAGAGTACTAGAGTGAGTGAGTGAGCGACTGACTGCTAAGGAGGCTGGAGACGTACTGTGTGTGAAGGTCTTCCAGGTTGGCATCGCTGAGTGTGTGTAGGGCACTAGGGTGGCTGCACACTGCCAGAGGAAACAAGGAAAAACGTACACTTCAGAAACCGAAGCTGTCTTAAGATCAGAGCTTTGAAGTGAACAATCACACAGTGCGTTTACATGACCCGAAAGAACATCGAATTATTGGGTTAATCCAAATATGATTGGATTATTAAGATGCACATGTATACACGAGGAGAGCGAGCGGTTGCGCGTGTCAGTTTAGTGAATGAACGAGTCTGGTTGTGTCTGTGAAAACGACGTGTACTGTGAAGTTAGTGGAACTACGAATAAAGTACCCAGCCTCATAATTGGTGGCCGCTTCATTCCGACCTATAAGCAGACCCACTGCCGGTCAAAGTGAAGGGTGTTACCCCCGAGAGAACATCGGCCCTGGAGGGAACGTCTCTCCTGTGCTCCTCGACTACGGTCTGGGAGCCGACCTTAGAAAAGGTGTAACACTTCGATTTCACCCAAGGCTGAATTTAAAGTAGGCCTACGTGTCTTTCTAAATGTTTGTCATCGAAGAGATTGTAAAGTAGTTAGGGATGGGCAACGATCGTCGAATAGTCGGAGTCACGTAGAATATCGAATAATGAATGTGACTATCGTTATTTATTACACAACTCCTCTCAATGCTATTGGTGGGCCTTTACAACTTCCGGTGGTGAATAGCGTCCTCGGTTGTTGAAATAAACAGATTGATTTCAAGCAAATCATAAAAGCCTCTCCCTGTGTTATTGTGTCGGCATGTATCCGAGGTGCGTGCGAGGTGCGTGCAATTCTCGAATATTATTCGAATACTTCTCAGCGAATATTGCGTAGTATTTTTGCCAGAAATGCACATCCCTAAAAGTAGTAACTTCAGGCACATCCGTCAAAATATTTTTTTTAAGAACTTTTTTCATTCATTGCGCCGCGGCTGAAACTGACGGGGATATTCTCTGATATTATGAATCTTAAAGACTGCGTCAGGTTCTCCTACTCTGGTACTTCAGCAACACGTAAAGACTCTTGAGGGTTATCTCGGCCATGGTGGAGAAGGAATTGGGGTAAAGGAACTTTGGCTTTTGACTCTCTGAAGTCCATATTGAAACGCGACATAGAGGAGAAAGGTATTGTTGCTATATGCGGGACAGCTGTCAGTTCACCTCGGGCCCATTTCTCCGACGCTCCATTGTTCCGTCCTCTCGGTCGTATGCAGACTCCTCCCGCAGCTCCGCCGCCGGAGGAGTCGGCATACGACCGAGAGGACGGAACAATGGAGCGTCGGAGAAATGACATGGACCCGAGGTGAACTGACAGCTGTCTACTGAAAACATCTTTCTTGAATGCTGCGGCGGCCTGTTTGTTGTTGTGAGTGACGCAAAGAGGTCAACCGGTGGCTCTATTACCACTAGGTGAACTGGGCACAGCGCCACCTATCGTACCGGGGAAAGAAATGCTTCGGCCAATGAATCGATTTCCTCACCGCCATGGATACTCAGACAATTGCAGTTGTCCGATTGAGAAGCATAATTGAAATATGGTCTTAATCTGTTTAAGCTCTGCATGTAAACGTACTTACTGACAGAGAAGATATGCTAATCTGATGACTACGTCTGGAGTGAAATAAAAACCTAGTATGGGCCCATGGACCCAACAGATGTCAAGGTACTTTCGAGGGCTTTGTTAACATGTATTGTAGTAAGGACTAATAAACAGTCCTGACGGACCACTGCTAGCAGGTTTTCCTGCTGCACCATCAAAACACACCGTTAAATTTCTGAACGGGAGATACAACATACTTACTCATCTCTGGCAGAGTGGTCGGCTGATGGAAGCTACTGTAAAGTATTAAGGGGGAAATAATTAATGTATTCCTGCAATAATACATAAAACATGAGGGGCAAAAATATCAAATCTAAAAGAATAAACAAAAAGATAAAAACCTATAAACATCAGAAAATGGAGCAATCATCAATTTGCAATTCTTTCTCATTAATGTAAAACACTAATTCTAATTAACGTCACCATTAGGATCGCACAATTTAGCATTGCAAATGTTCACCGAATATATAAATGCTCTCTTACTGGCTCTCATTGGAGTGGGAAAGGGTTTCATCTTCACACGCCCATTCCTCGCTATCATCTGTGACTAGGGAACATAAATCAATAAATTAAGGCAAAACACATGTAGACGATCAGAGATCTGGCAACGTCAGACCCCCTCCGCACCATGCACACAACAATCCCAGGGCCCAGACCTGATGACGCACCAGCACTCCGTTGTTTACAACACACTTCCTGCCAACAGTGCGTCTGCATACCGATGCACTGCACAGCGTTGTGCCTCATCACTCAAATCATTTCTTACTTCCAAAGAAATTACATCACTCCCTATTTCTCTGGGTAAGTTAGTGTACTAGGAGAGCATAAGAGCCTGCCAGTAGTTAAAGATCCCATATTTTAGGGTTAATAACTGCATTTAGGGGCACTACTAGAACAGGGTAACATGCCTGAGCATCCTAGAAATAGCAGTTATTCTGCTAAACCAATTTCAGGACCTTTCAAAAACGTTCTGTTTTGACTCGCTTTCAGGCCCCCCTCCCGAGTAGTCCAGTCTGCTGTGATAGGTCAGCACGCCCACTCTGTTACGATGCTTGAACACGTTGCGTGTGTGTCGGCAAATTCACACCCCCGAGAAGTAGAAGCAGACATATAACATGTATACATATGTCATAACAGTCTAAAGCAAAGGGAAAAGTCGAAAAAGCATGCTGTCCCCCCCTTTAAGAACAGACATAAAGCAAAGACTCAGCACATTGGTTGATAATGTAGTGGTCTGTTTCAGAAGAAACTGGAAATCACTCACAGCTGCTGGTGAGAACCGGGTAATTAGAAGACCTGAGGAAGCAACAAAAGAACAAAATCGATGGGTGGACTCAGTGGCGCGTCGCATCCGTGTTCCGCTGGGGAGGAATCCTCCTATCGCCATGGCAACACCTGGTACCTGCTCCCGATGCTGATGGTGTCCGCCTCCATGTTGCCTTCTCTCCGGGCCGCCTGGGCTGTCTTGCCCAGCTCCAGCATTTCCTGGATGTTCAGCTCCACGTTCATCACGGAGATGTAGCCATCTGCCCGGAGAACCACCACATTAGGAGGGCCCCACCTACCCTCCAATCTCAACAGACGAAAAGATAATGTGCCCTGCTCCAATATTTGAAGGGGTGATAGAAGTTACGGCCGGATGCTGAACCTAAGTCAGGATGCCCTCTGGCCACCATTGTACACTGTATTGTATTGTGTTGTATTGTATTATAGTACTTAACTGTGTAGCAACTGCAGTAGCTGCTATCATTGCTGTAACACGGGGAATTGGTTAGCCTAGCGATTGTTGTACTTGCACTTGGTTCTATGAACATCCTTACTGTACGATATATTGTTGCACTTCTTAAGTAAGTCGCTTTGGATAAAAGCGTCTGCTAAATGCCGTAAATGTAAATGCATTGACTTACTGATGGTCAGGTTTTAGTCTTGAGTAACTTTCTAGTTAAGCAATTTCATTATGGTGTTAATTGCTGCAGTACAACTGTTGCATGCTGCAACTTTAAGGGAACCTTAGTTTTCCGTATATTTCAGACTGATGAATAAAGTGTTTTTTTTTCTCCAAGTCAGTAGTTTGCTTTTAGAAAAACCTAATTTCAGACTCACACTTTAGGTTGGCGTCGCGGGCGAGCCAGCGTCCTTTGGGACAGCTGTTGGTGCGGATGATGCTGACCATGTCTCCGCTGGTGACCGCCAGGTCGTTCTTTTTATGCACCTTGCTGGCCACCATCACTTTGGCGTGGTACAGAGGCTCCTCCACACCCGTCACCTGGGGCCACAGACAGTGGGATCATCAACAAGCCCAGCCTCTTGTAGTGGCACTGGTACAAACAGCTCTTCTGGACCGAAGCACCACTAGGTGCACCCTGACTTTGAGCTCCCAGCTGTCCACATTTAGGTGCCAATAATACCCATAGGTGGTAAACAAGTAGCCAGATGACCTGCTGGTTTTAGTTTATCCTTTCGGCATCGTTTTATTGTTTTGGGTGATTGAAAATGTTATCTATTAAGCCTATATATATTGTGTTTTTTATAAAATCCCTCTGTGGCCTCTGTGGTTCCATATTAACCTTGAAGTTAACATTGAAAAGCTAAAATGTAACAGAAGTCGAAAAGACTTGAACCCCTGAGCGGAAAGAACGCTGGTAAACCAAGGGGTTGAAGGAAAGCAACATTACCTTGAACTTCTTTTTCATTTCGGTCTCCCTCTTCTCCTTCTCCTTCTGCTCCTTCTTCTCCTTCTCCTGCCGCTGCCTCTCCCTCTTCTTCTGCTCCTTGTGCTCGTTTTGGTCGGGGCTCTGGCGATCTCTGTTCAGAACAAACATGGCCGCCTCAATATACAAACAAAAACCATGATTTATTTTAATTTGGCTGGCGACCATTAGGCCACTTTAGGGCGCCGTTATCCAAAGCGAGGTACATTGAATTTAGATACACGACCATTAAGCTAGGCAGTTTGCTAAAGGATGCCTAGGCTGTGGAAATTGAGGATCAAACCAAAGTATGGTGCATATGATGTGCATCGATATAAAAAGGTTATTTAGCAAGTCAAGAAAGTTACAGTTTGTCGTAAAACGGTTCAAGAGAATACTTAGCTAGAAAGACTACAAATGAGTGACATGACTATCTCTCCACAAGCTGACCAGAGCCGCTGAGGCTAACGTGATGCCTGGGTCTGTCAGACATGGATGTAGTCACAACTAACTGGTGTGGCTCATTCTGCTTTGCTTCCTGTCTGATAAGGCACAGGTAACCTGCTTACAGCCATGTTGGGGTTGGTGAAACACATTCTGCGAGACGTAGTAAGATGTAGTGCACTGAGCAGTTTCACACAAAACCAAATTTTATTCGACTGTTTTAGGAGAAACAACTAACTTTCGCACTTTCAAAATATATATATTTTTACCTGAAAAACATCTGTAATTTATGTCACACTTCAACAGGATAAAAAAATATTTGCATCTCGCCGTTGACTATCATACTTTTTCTTTATACCAAAGATAAAAAAGGTCCCATCACCAGTTTAAAATGTTTTGCCTGTATTTATGTATATGTATGTCACTATGCAATCCTGATCATCCCTGGATGGAGGTATCCCCCACTCTGCATTCCTCCTTGCTGATTAAGGGAGTTTTTCTTGCCCTCTAAGAGGCTAGGATCAGGGGGTGTAATAAATATATGGCCTGTTAAGCCCTGATTGAATTCAATACCAATAACCCTCTATCTTGAATGTATTTACTGTTTTTTTATGTTTGTTATGTGACTATTTAGCATGGAGCCCACTGAGAACATTTCACTGCAATGTATTGTGTATGTGACGAATAAAATCTGAATCTGAATACCTGTGGAAATGAGGATGGACTGAATGGCTGTGCTCTGCTGAACGGCTGCCCCTGTAGATGCCGGATCACAGACACACGCCTGAATGAATCCACTCCCTGCTGGGACACCTACCGAGCAGCCAGTGATCAGTGGAGCTATACATACCATGGATTGCGAGGCCAAATGTTAAGGCGGGATTCCTCTTTCTGGGGGAGAAGGAGACGTTATTTTGTATTTTGACGTTTAGTGGACGACTTGGAGGAACCTAGAGCGAGTCATTGTAGCCATAAATTGAAATCGTGTTTGAGGGAGATGAGATGTTCGAATGCATAACATTACCACTTGATTGCTGTCAGCATATGGATCTGTAAGAAATGGCCTATGATTATACGATTTCATAATTGCTGATAAACAAAACTTAATTAAAATGCAATCTTAACAATAGCTTTAGAATTAAGTCGTTTCTTACTCTTGGGTCCGCCTTTATGTTCCTTTGGTGTCCTTGAGTTCTGACCGCTGAGGTACCCGTTGATGGTCTCCACGTCTTCATACAGGTTTTCACAGGTGCCATGGTAACCATCCAGCTGCGGGGAGCTAGGCACACCAGTCAAGTTCTGAAAATCCTCTCAGTAAAAAATTCTTCTGACATTTGTGGATAATCACGCTTTTCACATTGGAGTTCAATTTCACACACACACACACACACACACACACACACACACACACACACACACACACACACACACACACACACACACACACACACACACACACACACACACCCACCCACCCCTAACAACCTGGGTTGAGATTCGATCCAGTGAGCCAGAGCTGCATGTCGGGCTCGGACTGCCTCCTCTGGGGAGGAGCCCGCCTCAGAAGCCCCAGGATACACCTCCCCCGCAGCAGTGGAACCGTGCTCCGGGACTGGAGGCGGTTCAGGGGTCCCCTTCAGGCCCTGACTGCACCAGCTCTCAGGTGCCACAGGCCCAAGAGAGCTGGTGCGGTCTGGGGCTTCAGGGAGGTTGGATGGCTCCTGCGCCACAGAGTCCTCCTGGCTATCCAGGTTGAGAGCCTGGAGGTCAAAGCTCAAAGGGTCTGAATGCTCACACTCCAGCAGGGCCTCAAAATACAGCTCAGGGTCTACCGGCGGAGGGAGGTCAAAGTCGATGAATTCGAGGGCCTCCACCTCTAGGGAGGCGATGTCGATGGGGTGGTGGGCGTCTGTCGCTCCGCTGACCGAGTGGTCAAAGTCGGGGAAGTCTGGCGCGTCCAGTAGGGTGGCGTTAGCTGTTGATTGGTCGGGTACGAGGTCTTCGACAGGGGGCGGCGGGCTCAGATCTGGTGATGGAGGGACAGTAACCACACAAGCTCAATCATCACCGACCCAAGGTGTTCAGCTCAACCCCACCCAATGCAAACCTCTACTCGAATCTTAAACCAATTCATACGTCGTCATATAACCTATGCACTAATTAAGTGCAAAAAGGGCTAACGTTCACACCAAAAGCTGTAAAAGATGCAAAATCGGCAAATAGCTCAAAACGCAACGCTGTACAAAATATTTACAGCTCATATCGCTCTTGCGTTTTCTCACGCGTACGTTTACTGGGACCCACGCCGACGAGAGACATCTACATTCCGATTGGCTGGCGGCCATTTACAGCCGAAACGCCACTAGCTCATTTGCATAGAGTTCAGCTGTTTTCAACTCTCATATACAGCTTTACAGCTTTAAAGCTATCGCTCAAGCGTTTTATCGCTCCAATCGCTTCATCACTCATGTCTAATAGAAAGTGATGGGGCGTTTGTCGCTCAAAACGCTTTACAGATTTTGGTGTGAACGCACAGTAAGACTTGATGAGTTTGGACAGACTGCTGACATGGGTGACACTGGAACCACCCAACACCTCGGACTAGACCACCTCACCCGGGCTCAGCGGTAAATGCAAGACATAAACGACGCAACCAAAGTACCCAAAGAGACAAAGGAAAATATCCTTACCCCGGGCTGGGAAGTAGAAGCCCAGGTCTACGCACGGCGGCCTGGGTGGCTTAGCAGGCACCGGCCCCAGCACGGCCACGTCGAGGAGAGACCTCCTGCGGGGAGGAGGCGGCTGGGGCGGTCCGTCCGCTCTCCAACGAGGTAATCCATATCTGTCCCTGCACAGCTGCTGGTCAAAGCCCGCCTCTGCCCATGGAGCAAAAGTTAGTGACTGACTGACTGCAAGCTTATTTTTAACATTTGCATAATGAACTATGGAAGATGAATGCATACATATACTTATTGCCTTTACCCAAATGTCAAAAGTCAAAACAACCTTATCCTCTTTACTCACTGTGTGAGGTGGTGCCCACTTTGAAGAAAGGTCGGGCAGACACGCATGCCAAGTCTGGCAGACACACCGGTGATGGAACTGGGAAATTCGCCTCGCTGGTCTCTACGGACTTCGACAGCAAAGACGCCGTCTTACCCACGGTGGCGCGGGCAGTGGTGGTGGTGGCGGGGGTGACCTCGTCAGGGGAGGGCAGACTATTGGCCTTGCAGGACAGCAGCATGTGTTTGCGAGAGAACTTCCTCTTGGCCCTCTCTAAGGTGCTCATGATGCGGCTTTCCGAGTCGCCGCTGGTGTCCCGGGAGGGAGGAGTTACGTCCGGGCTGGGCAGCTGACCGTCTGCCCCTCTGGGACACGGGGCCTCATCCTGTCCCTGGAGGGAGGGCAGCTCACTGGAGGCGCTAGCAGGTCTGCTGTTGGTCAGTGAGGCAGCTTGGGCACACTCTTCACCTGCTGTGGTGCCCTTTGATGATTTAGAGGCTTTGAAGGGGAGAAGCAAGCCTTTTCTCTTCGTCCTGATGGAGGGCAGGGTCTCAGGGGGTGGTTCCTTCAGCTGCTTAGGTTCCTTAGTTGATGCCGCTGGGTGTAGCTGACGTTCCTTCATAGGGGGTGGGGGTGGGGGAAGGACCACGGGCAAGTGCCCCTCTAGGACAGAATGCCTCGCTGCTGTTGGTGGTGCCATGTTATCGTCCCCATTCCTGGTTCGTGTCTGAAGGGACGTTAGGGGAGGGAAAGAAATGGGACGCTTGCCGCCAGAGGCCCTCAATTCGCTTCTGAAGATTACCCGGGGAACCGCCTGCGTTCCGTTTTCTACCGCGCTATGGAGCTCGGTCAGGACGGAGCGGCAGTGGCCGCCGGGCGGGGGGACGGAGGAGCATTGACCGCTGGGCGGGTGGACGTTTCGCGGCTTCTCGGCGATCGTCGGTCGGCTGTTCTTGGCCTGAGCCAGGGCAGCCTCCTCCTGAAACTTGGCCCTCAGAGCTTTGAAATTGATCGGTCCGTCCTTGAATTAAAAAAAATGCGTCATCGGTTATCGACTAGCCATGTTGTTAGCATATCAGCATAGGCTCAATGTGGTAGTTCTCTTGGGATTTTTCGTTAATTGGTCTCAATTAAATAAACATTATTGAGCCTTGAACAAGGAGCTGCAAAGGTCATGTATTAAACAGCAAATAGGCCTCCATGAGGAAGAATGGAGACAGCCTACTGTAAAGTATATATAAAGAGCTAGAATTAAACCATCTTATGTCGAATTCTGCTTATCGTTATAGCTATCTGTATATAAATAGCATTTAAACAACTTCAGAAGTAAAACGAAAAGCAATCGTTTCATTCACTTTTTAACGTTACCTGTTCCATTGTTATTCTTTTTGTCAACAAGAAATGACCTATTGCAAATAAAAAGCAGCCTCGAGCTCGCCTTGGTGCTACTAACAATAAAGAAGCACGACACCATACATTTCTTGGTTCACTTTCTCAAAGTGGGCGACGCAAACAATTCGAATGAGCCGCTGCGGAACTCACGTGGTCGAATGTGCGTGAAGGAACACGTGAGCGCACTTTTTTTCTTTTTTTTTTTAAAATGTTTTAGATATTTTTGCTCAACTGTTTGCTTGAACACCACATTTATTTTGTTGAATCATTATATATCAACTTTGTGTGTGTGTGTGTGTGTGTGTGTGTGTGTGTGTGTGTGTGTGTGTGTGTGTGTGTGTGTGTGTGTGTGTGTGTGTGTGTGTGTGTGTGTGTGTGTGTGTGTGTGTGTGTGTGAGTGCAGACGAATCCCAATATTGACTTTCACAAAAATCAATAAATCAATGATTTACCCAGCCAGACATTGATATAAGACCACTCTAAATGATCACCAGCTGCATGGTTCCTCACCAAAGAAACATTCTGATGTGATAATCAACTCCACCAAATAACTCAACATGGATCTATACAACCAATTACTCCTTAGTGTATGCAGCCTATTTATTTCCTTCATCTCGTGTGCACCGGGCAATGGGTATGCTACTACTTTATTTTCCTATCGTTGCCAGAGTAGGACATGCTTATATAGCTGTTCAATTGAATGTGTGCTACATTTTTCTTTGTGTATTTCCCTGTAGATCACAAGAGTTCAGAAGATTGGTCCGATCGGTGGACAGGCCGACACCCATCGACTGTAGGCTGGGGCGATGGGGCCCCTGGAGACCCTGTAACGCCTGCACGGAGGAAACGGTAACAGGGCTGCCATCGATTCACTGATTTATTCTGGCTGTTGACCCCAGCATCCTTCTCCTGGAGGAAGATATCTAATTTTGGATTAGTTATCCATATCCCAAACAGAACTAAATTGAGCTGAAAGATGATAAAAATCGACTATCTACAATGCGTTTTTAGGCAACAGATAGGCAAAACCATACGTTATATACAGTTTACAAACCAACGCAATGTTAAACAAAGATCGCTGTTGACAAAGTCAAGATACCATGACAACCATTGATCTATTTGATGACAAACAGGAAGCTGAACTAAGCTGATCAATGGCCCCATCAGCGGTCCTGCTCTGAGCTGATTAATAGGACCGTTGCCACATAGATCCAATTGATTTTTTAATTGAACCTTTGTGACCTTGTTTTGTGTAAGCATACACAATCACATTCCTGAGCTTCTTGTACTCCCATGGTGATCCCAAAGAAATTATTATCTCCTGTCCTCCATTTATTGTCATTGTGAAACAGAGCTGCATATTGAACCACACACACTCAGGTACCGCTCTGTCTCTGCTAGGTACATCTGTATCTTATACGGTATGTTTCTATCAGTTTCATCTTCTCCAAACCAGAGAGGGGAGGAGAATTCCCAACATTGACCTGGATGGTGGCTGGTTTAAGCAGCCTCGCCTGGCTGAGGCAGATTGGACTTTGGGGCTGGGCAGGGCTGCACACCTGCTGCACGTTAAGTAATCAGTGTGCACAGGTTAAACCAGCCGTCTCCATGCACACTCAGGGAGCGATCTTTCTGCTCGGCAGCATGGAGCCCCAGCACTGTGTATCATTGTCAACAAACCTTTACAATAAACCAGTCTTCCAACAGCACCGCCCTGTGTGCTAGTGTTCGGAGGAGCCCAGAAAAGCAACTGAGGGGGGAGTGTAGCATGCACATGGTTACCCACCAATTTACCCGTACTCAATAATTCACGAGTTGCACATCTCTCACCACTAGCCTACAATCTAACCCTATCCTGGTGCAGTTGTTTCATGGTTCTTGTTTTACTGCTGCTGTTGTTGTTGTTTTACC
Organism: Melanogrammus aeglefinus; assembly: GCA_900291075.1. Classification (NCBI taxonomy): domain Eukaryota; kingdom Metazoa; phylum Chordata; class Actinopteri; order Gadiformes; family Gadidae; genus Melanogrammus; species Melanogrammus aeglefinus. Next base: position 66,553 of record OLKM01001322.1, on the reverse strand, counting down.
CTGTTGTATTTTCTGTCTAAGTGGCGGTTCCGCTTCCTGGACAAAGCGTCTCAGTTCGGCGGCGCCCCGTGCCACGCTGACGGCCAGCTGTGGGAGAGGCGGGCGTGTCCCGTGGAGACCCTGCCCTGCATGGTGGCCGACGTCTGTGGAGAGAGCTTCACCTGTGATGAGACGGGCAAGAACACACACACTCGCTCTCGCTGGGAAGGATGGAAGAGATTGAAGTATGAATGGGATTAGCTGCATTCAGTTATATTTGATTCCATTCAAGGCTAAAAATATGACAATCACCATAGCAACATGTTTGTCAGGACCAGTGCTGCCAGGGGAAGCAGAAATCAAAAGGATAGGATCAAAATGCCGAGGAAGGTGCATAAGAAATATAACAAACCGGCAAGAGAACAAAGGGAGTGAACTGTTTTATAATGGGAATGAGGTGCAGGTGGGAAGATTGACTGTGTGTGTGTGTGTGTGTGTGTGTGTGTGTGTGTGTGTGTGGGCATGGTGTTCGTGGTTCTAGATCGCTGCATCTCTCAGGACCTCCTGTGTAACGGCGAGAACGACTGCCGGGATGGGGCAGACGAGGAGACCTGTGAGGTGGTCAACCTCCGGCAGGATAAGTGCCCCACGCTGCGGCACATCCCTGGGGCGGAGCGGGCCACACGGGGGTACAGCCCATAGTGGAGCCCGGGGTAGAGCGAGTCAGAGGAGGATACAGCCCTTAAGAGTAGTAGTAGCTGAATGAAGCTGGCTCAAAAAGACTCCCCCTTTAGGGAGACTTGGTCAGACACAATCACAAATAGACCGGATTAAGCGTCAGGTGCAGTAAGAAATTGTATCTCTGCAGGATTCCTTTCCATAATGTTGTCAGACACTCGTAATAATGATCAGTCAGTTGCTAAAACAAGTACTTTGAGAGGACTTTGATTGACAGGGTGCTATTGCCCCTTATAAGCCCCTCTAGAGCCATTACCTAATACTGGATCAATTACAAAAATAGTTGTCCTTGTTAGTCACTTTGACCCGAAATTAACGGAAAATGGCGTAAAGGTTGAAAAATTATGAAGAAATCCTTTAATGACTTGACTCTGAATTCAATGCAAGTTGCTTTCATGAGTAAGTAGATAAACTGACAGAGTGATTGAGAGACCGTATAAACCTTTCACTACAACATTGAAAGTTTGAAACTGAATGTTAATTGTGTGTGTGTTTGCTACAGATACAATATATTGACGGGGGACTTCATGCTTCCTGTTCTCGACCATCAATACTTTGGAGGCCGGTGTGAATACATCTATAACGGCGAATGGAGGAAATTCACCTACGACGCAATGTGTGAGAACCTCAGTTACAACGATGAATTAAAGAACTTCAGAAAACCATACAACTACCATACCTATCGCTTTATGGTAGGCCTCCTACAAACCCTACTTTGCTTGTTTTCTTATTGTTTATGTTAATAATCGGATTGATTCTGACATTTAAAACTTTGTTTGCAGGCCAAGGCGAGGGCGGAGGGTTCTTCCGAATATTACAGCAATGCTGTGAGCCTATTGAATGCCAGGAAAACCCACAAATCCTCGAACTTCGGCTTGACGGTCGGGGTCTACTATGTGAAGGCCGGGCTGCAAATGAGCGACGAGTCTGAGTTCCTTAGCAACGTAACCAAACACAAGAGCGAGGTACGAGTATAAGTTTCACTGTCATTGACGTGTGTGGTTATGTGATGTCTGGGGATTTTTTAAATAACCTACTGACTATCTGTATCAGGTCATGAATATGGCATGAATTTATAGTGTCTCATCAACAATACATTTTCTAAAAGGCAATGTTGTCGTGGAATTTGCCAAACAAATATAAAGCAAGGGGAAAATAACGTTGTTTTATCTTCAGTTCTTAACTTTTTTTTTTACTTGGCTAAATATTACTTTGTACGTCCAACATATGTAGTATGAAGTATTATTATAGACCGGCATCAAGACTTCGATCCATTTTTATTTATTTTTTCACAATTTACAAACGCATAACTAGGATTGCTAACTTTAAATTTCTTCAACTGTCAGAATCTGGGCTTTGTTAGGATTTGGTCTCAAGTGCAAACGGCCAAGTTCAAGCTGCGCAGTAGTGGGCTGATGCTGGACGAAGACATGCACCAGTCTCTCAAGGACCTGCCAGAGGAGTACGACGTCACCACATACTTCCTGTTCCTCAACGACTACGGCACCCACTACGTCACCGAGGGCACCATGGGAGGCACCATGGAGCACATCGTGGTGGTCAACAAAGCGGCCATCGGCCACTCTAGTACGGTGGCTTTCTTTTTGATTGAATTGTTGTTTGAGGATTGCAACACCTTGGCCAATCACTATTTCACAAAAAAGGAACAATCCAAAATTGGAATAGATGCCATAGTAAGAGGATAGGGATTTCCTTCTAGGATGCGAACTAGATAGGCTGTGGTAATGGGGGTGCGATGGCAGAATCCCATTAACTGTTGGTTGAATTTCAGAATTAGAATTTGGTTTATTAATAAGTAGGTGTAACGCATACAAGGTCATTTTCCTGATATTTGGTGCCAAGAAATATACACATATAAAGAAGTAACAATATGTAAAATAATATGGAATATATAATGTATATAGAGGATGTCAGATTTTAGAATAAAATTAACTGCACAGTAGTGCATGTCGGTCCAACCCCTTAGTTATCCTGATGAGCAATGAGCACTAGCTATACAACCATGAATCTGTGTGAAATAGACCCTTCAACTACCTCATCCATATACAGTGAAGAAAATGAGTATTTGAACACCCTGCTATTTTGCAAGTTCTCCCACTTAGAAATCATGGAGGGGTCTGACAATTTATTCGTGTGATACAGCTGAAAATAAGTATTTGAACACCTGTCTATCAGCTAGAATTTTGACCCTCAAAGACCTGTTAGTCCGCCTTTAAAAGTCCTCCTCCACTCCACTGTATTATCCTGAATCAATTGCACCTGTGTGAGGTCGTTAGCTGCATAGAGACCCCTGTCCACCCCGTACAATCAGTAAGACCCAAACATTCAGCATGGCTAAGAGCAAAGAGCTGTCCAAAGACACCAGAGACAAAATTGTACAACTCCACAAGGCTGGAAAGGGCTACAGAGAAATTGCCAAGCAGCTTGGTGAAAAAAGGTCCACTGTTGGAGCAATCATTAGAAAATGGAAGAAGCTAAACATGACGGTCAATCTCAATCGGAGTGGAGCCCCATGCAAGATATCACCTCGTGGGGTCTCAATGATGCTAAGAAAGGTGAGGAATCAGCCCAGAACTACACGGCAGGACTTGGTCAATGACCTGAAAAGAGCTGGGACCACCGTTTCCATGGTCACTGTTGGTAATACACTAAGACGTCATGGTTTGAAATCATGCATGGCACGGAAGGTTCCCCTGCTTAAACCAGCACATGTTAAGGCCCGTCTTAAGTTTGCCAATGACCATTTGGATGATCCAGAGGAGTCATGGGAGAAAGTTTTGTGGTCAGATGAGACCAAAATGGACCTTTTTGGTCATAATTCCACTAAGCGTGTTTGGAGGAAGAAGAATGATGCGTACCATCCCAAGAACACCATCCCTACTGTGAAGCATGGGGGTGGTAGCATCATGCTTTGGGGGTGTTTTTCTGCTCATGGGACAGGACGACTGTACTGTATTAAGGAGAGGATGACTGCAGCCATGTATTGTGAGATTTTGGGGAACAACCTCTTTCCCTCAGTCAGATCATTGAAGATGAGTCGTGGCTGGATCTTCCAACATGACAATGACCCAAAGCACACAGCCAGGAAAACCAAGGAGTGGCTTCGTAAGAAGCATATCAAGGTTCTGGAGTGGCCTAGCCAGTCTCCAGACCTAAATCCAATTGAAAATCTTTGGAGGGAGCTGAAACTCTTTCTCAGCGACAGCCCAGAAACCTGACTGATCTAGAGAAGATCTGTGTGGAGGAGTGGGCCAAAATCCCTCCTGCAGTCTGTGCAAACCTGGTGAAGAACTACAGGAAACGTTTAACATCTGTAATTGCAAACAAGGGCTACTCTACCAAATTTTAACGTTGGTGTTCAAATACTTATTTTCAGCTGTATCACACGAATAAATTGTTAAAAAATCATAGATTGTGATTTCTGGATTTTTCTTTTTAGATTATCTCTCACACAGTGGACATGCACTTACCATGAAAATGTCAGACCCCTCCATGATTTCTAAGTGGGAGAACTTGCAAAATAGCAGGGTGTTCAAATACTTATTTTCTTCACTGTACATAAAACGCATTTAAAAAACCAAGATGAATTAAAAAAAATGACAATTGATATGAAGAGCTAGCTTCAGTTAGCTTTATATGGTTGACGTCAGGGACCCACATCAAGTGGTTGGCTGGATACGCAAGTCATTTCTATTATGTTCCTTTTTAAAGGCACAGAAGGTAAGAAATTGGCCAGCCGCTTTGGCGGTTCCTTTGGCATCGAAGTCCCGTTGTATGGTGGAGTGTCGGTTGGTGGGAAGATTGGCGGAGAGGTTGGCAGTCCATCAGGAAACTTGGACCAAGGTAGGATCTTTTTTTTACATTGATTCTGTAGTCGTGTGCAAAAGTTAATCTCAAAAATTAGTGGGTTGTGCTTCATTGTAAAAGCTATGATGTAATCAGATTAAATATGATTAATTTAAAGTTCTTTATTTGTGTATTAATACATTTATTTATTTAGTAATCTTTTATATTAAGGAAAATGCATGCAGGAGGTTTTTAGACATACAGTATATATGCATATATTCTTCCATATTTGCCCTAGTTAATGATGCAGCCTCGAGTGAAATCGAGGACATCATTGCACGGGTAAAAGGCGGTGGCACTGAAACAAAGGCCGACCTGCTGAAGATCAATGACCCGGAGAGCTTCAGGAAATGGGGGGCAAGTCTCCAGTACAGTCCGGCACTCATCGAGTATGAGGTGTGTGTGTGTGTTATCTAAAACCAATTTGTTGGTATAAGTTTGCCTCCACCTTCAGTTGTTCTCTACTCTCTGACCCCTTCCCCCCACACCTCACTCAGACCATGCCCATCTACGAGCTCGTCCGTCTCAGCACGGCTGCTGACTACTTGGGCAAGAAGTTGGTGCACCTGCGGAGGGCCTGGGACGAGTACCAGCTCCAGTTCAGCGCCTGCCGCTGTGCCCCCTGTCGGCACAACGGGGTCCCCGCCCTGCAGGGAACCTCCTGCAGCTGCATCTGCCGGGAGGGCTACCGGGGGGCCGCCTGTGAGGAGACGGAGAGGGCCGGTGAGGGGCTGGGGTCTTCTGTCTGGGGTCTTGGTCCGAGAGGGCCGGTGAGGGGCTGGGGGTCTTCTCTCTGGGGGTCTCAGTCTAGTCTTGTCCACTAGCAGGTTTTTTCACGATTGACACAAAACAAAGCCTCCACCTCCATAGTTTGGTAGATGAGTAAATGTCTCCTTCGACTTATGATAACGTTAGTGATTGAATTGGCATTGAGTTTTCCCTTTTTAAATGAGGGCTGTTTGAACACCATGTCCGAGGCTGATTGGTAATCGGTTGATCTCACCCCCAGACAGGAGAACAGACGGCCAATGGTCCTGCTGGGGGGTCTGGTCTGGGTGCCAGGCGGGGAGAAAGACTCGAACAAGGAGCTGTGATAATCCAGCACCAGATAGAGGCGGAGCCAACTGCTTGGGCTCCGCCTCTCAGAGCCAGCGGTGTTGACATGTTGTCTCTGTTGAATGTTTCTTTTTAAGGTGCAATGGAATACAGGTTATGGGGGAATATTAAACTTGTGCCAACTGCATTTCTGTGTTTGACCTTTTGTTCTTTTTACTTTCCATAGCATCGGCCAAGTATAGCCTTGAAATAAGTACAATAAATAAGAAATAATTTTAATTTTGCACCATTTATTGCACCAATGTGTTTATTTATACTACACTGTAAATGGACCATGAGTATCCTGACAGTGGTTCAACAAAATTAATATGAATCCCATGCCAACAATGGGTATTTCTCTGCCCTTCTGACTTTTCTTATGACGCGTAAGGGGTTCAGCACCCAGTGGACTCCTGCGGGAGTCCCCAGCAGTCTGAGCCCCCGTTGCTCGCTGCGGGGTTGTTGCACAGGCGACTGCGGCTCTTAGTTCCTCCAGCACACAAAGACCATGGCCCCCAGCAGCTCCAGCTGCCGTCGATGCCGATGGCTATGGGGTTCAAAAGGTCTGTTATGTTATGTCACATCCACTTCGGTGTTGAACATGCATACGAATATTAAGATAACCAAAAGTCAATGAGAAACAATGGTAAACATGCCAGTTGCCAAAAAAAGGTTTGCCTCTTTAAGTTACTTTACCTTTCTGCCTCTGAGTGATCTCACAGCCTCGACCCGAGTAGCCGTTAGGACAAATACACTCGCACCTGGTGCCTGTTGAAGACCACAAGACACCCCCAGAGGTCGATATATCAGCACCACATGATTGCTCTCTTCTGTTATATCTTCATACATTGCAAGATAGAAAATCACTCAATGACATCAGTACAGTGTCCTGAAAATTAAGAAAAATAATCCCTCAGAATGACGTCAATAAATGGTCCTGACCCTAAGATAGAATTTCATCAGTAGATTGTCTTGAACCTATGACAGAATGACGTCAGTACATGATCCTGAACCTATGACAGAATGACGTCAGTACATGATCCTGAACCTATGACAGAATGACGTCAGTACATGATCCTGAACCTATGACAGAATGACGTCAGTACATGATCCTGAACCTATGACAGAATGACGTCAGTACATGATCCTGAACCTATGACAGAATGACATCAGTACATGGTCCTGAACCTATGACAGAATGACATTAGTACATGGTCCTGAACTTAAGACAGACTTCTCTCTGGCAGAGGGCTTAGGTGATGGCTGACCTTTGAGGATGGCTAGCCCGTTGTTATAGCAGGGGGAGCACCTGCAGGCGCTGTTCTCGTCCAGGTACTCCATCAGGGCTCTGCGGAGGTTCGTCTTCAGGCGATCAGAGCCCACAAAGTCCCTGGAGGTCACCAGCTCATACAGCGGTCGCGTCTGGGTAAGGGACATATGTTTCATATATTTTGATCATCTATTTCAATAGGATGTCAATCTAATTTTTTGGTACTAAACATTTTTTCATTTTCTTTTGTAAGTACGCAAAGAACATTTTCTGAATTCCATATCGAGCTCCAATAAACGCGGCATCAACCGGTTTTGACTCTTATAAACCCGGGGTTCTTTGTTAATGTCTTTCCTTTCAAATGTTTGACTGACATGTGTTTTTGGACAATAAATCCACAAATATATTTAAAGGAATATAGGGATCCTATGGTCTTTTGGTTTCGGGTAAATGTATATTGGGTTGGCTGTGTTAGTTATTGAGTGCATGGGAGAGGATTTTTACGACAACATAGCAATTAAAGCTACCTGAGGCCTCTCATTTACCCTAGCGAGAGTAATAACCAAACATGTCATTCGATAAAAGATCTCATCAAGGCTCGTCCCATGCGAATAGGGCAAAGCTAAGGACCCTATTTGAGTTTAAGGCCATTGTCTGCACAATGAGGGCTGCACAATGAATAATGAGTTTTTGAAAGGGAGAAATTCCTCTTTTAGAAAGAGGGGTCTGTTCACTCCGGCTAAACACACTTTACCAGAGCGGTGTTTTTCTCTTTGCTGTGCACCCTTGCCCATGCGAGTATGACGTTTTGATCACATTGGACAGCACCCTTCGCACTTGCTCTTATATTATTTTGGGAATGTCCTGGGCTGAAACTGAGTTTACTTACCGTTTAAAGATATCTAAAGGACCATAAATCAAAGCCTTTGTGTGAGTGAGTGAGTGTGTGAGTGAGTGAGTGAGTGAGTGAAAGAGAGAGAGGCAGAGCAAGCCGCTCCCCCCACCACCCCACCGTTCTGCGGAGGAATTCAGGGTTGTAGTAGACGCCATCGCCCCACAACCTCATCAGATCCGGGGTAGGGACATTCTTGGACGCCAGCGCAGAGATGGATTCACTGCTCCCGCCCCTCACCACGGCGAAAAAGTCCTCCACTACACTTTCCGTCCCTGTGTCCTCTAGAAGGAGAAGAGTGGTTGATAAGCAGCATACCTTAAAAGGAGTCAATTTATTTTCTTGTGTGTGCAGGAAGTGTCTAAAATACGAGTATGCTTCCCACTTTAGTCTAGTGGTTTAAGGTGTTTGACTCCCAGTCCAACATGGAACTGGGTTATTCCCAGTCCGTAATCCTGCTACAAAAGCTCTGACTTTAGAGGGGTGTCTGCGTAAAAGCCACATATTTGAACCTATACCAAAAGGTACTGGGTTCAATTCCTAAATTTGGCAGTGTACCAGAAGGCATGAGCAAGATGCCTCATCTAAACATCCCAAAATCACTCTGGAGTCATTGAATCGGGAAGTCAATTTGCATAAAGGTATCTCTAAATTACTAAATTGTACACAGCACAATCTCAAACTAACAAAATGAAAATCCTACCCTGTAAAGATGATCAGAACATATCATTATTACCACAGCCAAATCATGGTGAAACCATTTGATTCAAAGGTTTCAGAACTGTATTGTTTGTTAATAATTAAATAAACTCACGTCCAATTTCTTTCAGCAGGCCGTCACATCTTCCACCTTGCATACTTGCAGATAAATAGACGCCTTGTATGTTCGCTCCAATATTAAACCCCGACTGCACACAGTTCTTGTAATCTTCCAAACTATAATCTATCAAAAAAAGAGAATATGTTGAGATCTGCTGGCAAACCCAAGCCCCTAGTGGCTTGGGATATAGCTGCAGCTATAACTGTATTATTTCTACACATGCCGTCTTCCTATGTCTTCTGGCTTTAAATGCATTACCCTAAATGGTATTGGTAGTAATGACGGTTGAATGACCTGATTTTGCCAGCTCCTCTTTGTTCAGCACGAGGACGTACTCGTACTCCCCTCCCAGACCCGCCTCTGAGATGTAGTGGGTGCCATAGTCCATGAAGATCTGCCGCAACTCGCCGTAGACATAGGTCTGAGGCAGGGAGCGAAGCCGCGTCAGGAACTCATGGTGCAGAACCAGGTCTTCTGCCTTCAATATGTACTGGGCCAGCTCCAGTTCAGCCTTGACACGCACAAAGCTGTTGGTCTAGAGGACAAGCATGCAGTGAATTACCCAATAAAAGATTGGTTTTGTATTCACAAAAGTACAACACAAAAGATGATAAAATTCAAAATGTAATTTTATCCATCTCTCAAGGCTCAATTTACTGCAGGTCATTTTGATAAATGACTAGAATTTCTAGTATTATTCGGAATGGTCTTAGGTGCTACATTTACCCTCACACGACAATATAATATATCTATTTGCGTTTCAGAGACACAGTCATAGTAAGAGGTTAAGAGTGAGAAACATAAATAAGGTCACCTTTCCAGACATACGACGAATTTTCTTCACTGACTTGGAGTACTTCTCATTGGAATAGTTGAAGCCAAACTCCACCACCCCTGGTATGCTGAAGCCAAACGAGATAGTGGTTTTGCTTCTTCGCTCTCTGCTGGAGTACTCAGAGAAATCGGAGTACGATTCAAAATCTTTGGATGAGTAATCGTACGAGCCCTTTGGCTGCAGGAAGGGGGAGAGTGCACGAGAAAGAAGTAAGATTCACATTAATCTGCAACTGCCCAGAAATCCCACATTCTCCCAACTATGTGTTCATTGCCATTGATCACATAGCACAGTGTGTCCGTGGCCTCAATGTGTCTGAGGCCTGAATTCTCGTGCATCCAGCCCAAGCAAGATTGTGATAAAGAAGCAATGTGGAATTGGGAATGATGGGAGGGCTGCCTCTGCATTATTCAAAATGGTGATATTCTGACCACAATCTTCAGGGTTTGAAGCCGACCATGTCTGTTCTATGTAACCACTAGTTGGTGTGATATCTAAATGTATGGTGAATTAGTCGAATAATCTCTACAAGAAGACCTTTGAGGATTCACACTGATGTAACCCCAAGCCGATTAAGCTTCATGTCGAGCGTTCTACAATTGAAACAGCTGGTACAATAAAGATCAAGGAAAACCTATGGAGATTAGCACAAAGTACGACAAAGAGTGGATTGATGAAATATTGAAATGCATCCATAAAATATATAGGCTACCTGCAGGGTATACTGCTGCAAGTTGTACGGTTTCCTGTACCGCTTGTTCTGGATGTAGTGAGGTAGGCAGCTGCCTTCGTAGTACCTGTTGTCCAGCACCACCCCCTCTAGCTGGCTGTTGAGGATGTTGATGCTGTGAGAGAGAGAGAGAGAGAGAGAGAGAGAGAGAGAGAGAGAGAGAGAGAGAGAGAGAGAGAGAGAGAGAGAGAGAGAGAGAGAGAGAGAGAGAGAGAGAGAGAGAGAGAGAGAGAGAGAGAGAGAGGTTATATATATATGACCATTATATATAATGGTTACATGAATAAATATAATTCCTAATATAGGGATGTAAATGGCTAGTGAATACATGTTAAATTGTCAAGACATTCACCAACAAAGGTGGATGATGATGATAATACTGTAATAACAATAAGAGTAAACACCGGCATGACCTGGAATATGACCCACCCCTTGGCAAGGTCCTCTATGCCCCAGTACTCGTCTGCCTCCTGATTACAGGGCTTATTCACTCTGCCACAGCCTTTCTCATCGGACCAGTCCCCGCAGTCATCATCTCCATTACACCGGAGAGACACATGGATGCAGCGTCCTAGGGTGGGGATGGGGGGACACCCAATAGCTGGCACTCAACGGCTGCATGTTGTAATGGAATAGGCATTTTTTTAAGTTTCCAGGAATCAAGAAGTCTAAGTAGTCTAAGAAGTCTAAGTCTAAGTATTCTTTAATGACAACAATGATTTGAAGACTTGATTTGAAGCGTAAAAATAGTGTTTATACCCTAAGCTAGGGAATTGTGCCATGAATTACAATTAGATTTTTCTTTTTGCAACTTTAAGTATAAGACTGAAAATATAAAAATAAAAGGTCTGCATAGTACCAAACAGGTAACTGGCGTCATTGCGTAATAAAAAGCTCGCATTAAGACAATGCTTTTCGTACCGGGAAGTAATAACATAAATTCTTTCACTGCTTATGAAAAGACCTTGAGGAGTCGCTGGATAAAACCAGTACCAACTGGATACGGTAAGATACATGGAAAGGATATGAGAAGTGTCTTTGCTGTTTTACGAAAAACTGCAACTTTTTTGCCTTTCTCAATTATGTTGACAAACATATATCTTCTTCACGGCACATTCAAACGGGTTCTAAATAGTTTTTGGTCTTGGCGTTGACTAGCGTTCTATAATATGTCCATGACTATGTATTTCTTTAGAGATCCGGTCTCATAGGAAGCGGAAAAGGAGGGACTCAGGGTCACAATAAGTAGTGCACTAGTCGTGGAACGGTTGAACTCGTTATGTGTTCATCTTCATTCGTGTGTGTCACTGGTTAATGGCTTGATTATGACTTGTTAATGACATGTCAAGGACATGTTATTGACTTTTTAATGACTTGTTCATGATTTTTCAAATGACTTGTTAATGACATGTCAATAACGTGTCAATAACTTGTAAATGAATTGTCAATGACTTGTCAGTGCATGTGTTATCTTTGGTTCTGATAGGTCGGCCTACAGTGGAGCTACCTGTGGAGGCACACAGGAAGCCCGCGCAGGGAGGGATGTTGCTACAGGTAGCGCGGAGAGACGCTGCAAGCCTCCTCCTCCCTGCCGTGGAAGTTGCACGGCTCTCCTCCGAACTGGGAGGACTGCTGGAGTCTGGCGAAGCGGTACTGAAGGAAGGGTGAGGCACGAATAAATGAAGAGTGAGACATTGAGGTGATGATCCCGGAGTCATGGGATGATTGTTTTTGAAGTACACACTCCTGTCCAGGGAACTACAACAAAGCGATTCTCTCTCATTGTCAGGGCAGAGGTCAGGAATAATAGCATCCTTATAAACTAGATTAGACATGTCAGCAGCACATCAGAAGAACCATGGGTGGAATTAGCTTGAGTGTCCAGCATATGGCTTAATAGCAAGTAGATATATAATCACATTTATTAGGATTTGGGAAATGTTTGAAAGTCGGTCTCTGCCTTACCCTCTTCTTCTGACAGGTATCACAGCGTGACCATGTGCTCCACTCTGAGAGCACACAGTCCACGGGTTGAACTATGACCCTGAGACCTGCTGCGCGTGCCTCACGAACACTCAGTCCTTCACTGCTGGCTGTCGCTATGGCAACACTACAGTAGATATAACACAAGGATGAAACCAACGACCCAAAAGTAACTGATTGCCTGTCAATCAATGTCTTTGGTTAATTTCATAACATATTGGGTTATGTGCTTGTTTGACTGAGAAATACCGGTCACATCTTTGAATAGTTAAATAAATAGCAAAATATTGAGAGGGTTCAATTGAAAAACTTGCATCACAAATGAAACGAATTACCTTACCCCAATAAACAAGACACTTATAAACATTTAAACACATGAAAAAATTGTAAATTTGGTTCTCAAGATAGTATACCTATTTGTGTTTCATCAAGTTTATATTTGAACATTTGCATTGTTTTTTATTGGATTTATTGCTCTATAAACTTACTAAATCTGGTTCTACTAAAACCTCTATCTTTGCTGCATGCCACTTATCGTTATTGATGTCACGTAATGACCAGGTACTCATCAGATGTTGTGCTATAGTGCCACCAACTCATAATGCACCAGGTGGTATTCAATCTAAAACACCAAACGTATTTCAGGAGGAGATTTAACATTCAACTTGTGCTGTGTTCTAGCTGTATTCACTCCAACCAAGTTGTATCCACATTATATATATTTTCAGAAACGTATATAATATTTTTGCGCAATACAATATTAGGCCTGCAGCTGTCCGGTTCTATAACAAAACAAGAGCGCAGTGGAATACCTTGTGAGCAGCTTTACGGAGAGGGACACCAGGAGAAGACAGCATTGTCTGTTGAGTTCAGCGCTCCACATTATGTCCTAGAGCGATGGCTGGTGGGTTGTGACTATTAGTTGTGGGTACTAGCTGCTTTGCACCGTGTGTACGTGTGCAAACACATTGACCAATACAGGTCAGATCGTTCATAATGTGGACTTACTTTAGCCTCTAGGCCCCAGGAAGCAGGTTAGAATATGTGTGTGTTAAGTGGGAAGAAAATGTTTATATCTGTCTAACCAAAATGTTGATTATTACTATTAGTGGTATTATCATTAATGATACGATGACTAACGATACTGTAATGGGGGCGTTTAGCAGAACCCAAGTGCACAGCCATACGACTGGTGCAGGATGAGTACAAGGCTTTATTTGGGGACAGGATCGTCAGGCAGAGGGTAGTCGGCAGGCAGAGGTCGGCAATGGGAGGGCAGATGGCCAGACCAGGAATAGGGAACGGGTAAGCACACAAACCGACAGGGACTCGACGGCAGGTGGGATAGTCAGACAGGCAGGGGTCGGCAACGGGGGGATGGGGGGGGGGGGGGCACGCTGGTGGATCAGGAGCCAGGGACAGAAGAGCAGACAGACCGACAGGGGCTGGGCGCAAGCAAGGGGCTGGCAGCAGGCAAGGCAAGGTAGCAGGACGCAACGCAGGATCGGAGAAGAATCAGGAGGTCAAGGTCGCGGGAAAGCTCTGAGAAACTCTGGAGACAATCTGGCAGGGGATGTTTGGAAGGAGAGGACTGATATAGGGAGGAGCACAGGTGAAGGTGGTTGGGGTAATTAGGAGAGCTCAGGGTGGCAGGCAGGGGAATGGGAAAACCAGGGGCGGACATGACAGATACAGTACGTATTACAAATGTATCCTTAAGGATACGTTTAGTGGCTATAGAATGATTGTCTCCCAGACAAAGGGAAATAGGTTTGATCCGTACTGTCAGACCTATGAGTCCTTCTTGAGCTGGATGTGCTGCTCCTCAATGAGGTAGGCTTATCTGAATTAACTGTAAGTAGCTTTGGAAAAGTCAGCTACATTGCTAGATTTATTTAGGGTTTTTTTGGGCCAAACTTAAAGAGTCAGGTTTATTCATGAAACGCTACTTATTCTACACAAACACACACACACACACACACACACACACACACACACACACACACACACACACACACACACACACACACACACACACACACACACACACACACACACACACACACACACACCACACACACCACACACACACACACACACACACACACACAAAGTTAATTATTTTCAAAGCTTTATCTCCCTATCAAGTGTGGGGAAAATGGACAAAACCAAACAAAAATATGATCATTGATTACGTGTCCAGTGTTAGAGAACAAGTAGAATAAACAAAAATGCCATCGTTTAGTTGGTCCAGTCTACTATCAGTGAACCTTGAACCTAAATTCCTGGCACTGATTTTGAATATACCGAAACACCCAACACCAGTTTACGGAAAGTAGGCAAACAGTTCCCATCAGATGCTGGCACAACTGATTGGGAAATACATAACAAGTCATGTAAAAAGAGACAAAGTTGGGACTGACATTATATTTTATTTGTAACCGAATAGTGGGATGCGCACAGTGATCAGGGAGGAGACAGACCTATAAAAGTCATTTTTTTAAATATTTTTTCGGTACAATTCTTGATCCCATAAATACAATTTACAAAATACCTGGGACGTTTTATTTTTTTGCAATTGTATTTCACAAGCAGGATTACAGTTAGCATCTTTATTGTAAGTGTAGGAGTTCATGGTGATATTTTTACATTTTTGTTTCAAATTTTTGTTGCCCATTTTTTGGCCGTTTGTATTTGGAATGCCCAAATCTAATTTCAGATCCTAAGAAATATTCCAACAATTTACGACCATTCTTCAATGTTATTCTAATCTGATTTGATTGTTCAGATTAGAATAACACAGACAAGATAAAATCACAGACATTGCATCTGTATTAAACCACATTAAAGAATTGCCTGGTTTTATTTTAATTATGAAAATGTTTTAAAGGTATGTCAATTAATGTTTCAAAATGTAATACCTACAAAATGGCAGAAAGCAAATTTGTAACAAGAGCAAATGAAAGATATGCAGACAATTCTGACTTTGAACCTTCAATAAAAAGAGAACCATAATATTGTAAAAGAACTGCCCTAACATTTATTTTTTCTTTCAATAGACCTTTATAGAATTGATGTTAGAAGATCCCCTTCATATTTTCCTCCAAACTACAAAGCGCTAAACAGGTGTAAGACAGGTGCAGCAGGCGTGACAGATGGCGATGGGACACAGATTCACAGTTCATGTCACCGACAGACCAGAATTCGGAATATATATTTATTTTTTAGAAAATGATGATGATAAAAAAAAGTGCAAAAGAATTTCAGCCACCGTAGAAAGATTTATCCGGAGCCCGGGGGGGGGGGGGGGATTGTGGATGTATTACGAGAGGCAATTGTTTGGCCCCGTGAGGCCACGGGTGGGTGTGGGGGTGGGCGGTTAGACGGGGAAGATCTTATTTACAAAATATATGCAATTTGGCAAAAAGGAAAAAAAAAACATTTCACTAACGCCTCAAAGCCATTTTGATATCCACTGGAGTCTCACCAGTCAGAAACTCGGGGAATCACAGCCTAAAAATTGACAAATAAAAAACGTTTATTTTCTTTTGTTTGGTTGTTTAAACATTAAAGAAAGCTGCAGAGAACAGCTCACAGTGGAGTCCGCTGAAGTCCAGTCTCCCCTCATGCTTGGCTCTCCACAGATCATTTGGTAGGCTACGTCCGTCTGGCTCAGTCCTCGCTGCTGCTGGCCCCCCGACGCGGTGAAGGTCAACGCACACAAAGCTCCTCCCCCTTTTACACTGTTCATCTTTTTTTTTCTTCCAAAAATAATTTGTATATCATCATCCACATCCGTGTGGCATATAGTTATTCCTTGACGGTATATGGGCCGATATATTAACCTCGAGGTATGTACGTATATATACCAACCTCAAGCGCTTTCCTGTCTGAGTTAAAAGGTGAAAGGTCACTTACTGGTTGAGAGGCTATGTGATTGCAGAGCACAACCTCAAGAGTTTTGTTTTGTGTTTTCCCTCGATGCTCTCCATTGGAAAGCAGACCTTGAAGAATTATATCCAGGTTTTGAACGGTAAAGATTAAAAAGGAACTTGTTTCTGCGTTATCCAGCTGGAAGAGATGGGTTGTCTATTATTACTTCAACAGAAAGCAGACTTCTTCTCTTCCAGGTCTTGTTGTGCCCTCAGGAGGTTTTCCGCCCACTGTACAAGACAGAAACATTCATCAAAGCCAATTTCTAAATTGGCACAGTAATAACTGTATCTCACCAGTAGAGGGCAATGGTGTAGTAGAGCAAAGGGCGCCTAGGCATTCTGATATGTTCTATTGCTACACACGCAGGTTTTTGAACTGCCACATCAGCTTTGTTTCCCACAGAAAAAACATGCAGATTTATTCATGTTTTCATGTTGCCGACCAGGATGTTTTCACAGCCCGAGGAACAGAGAGGAGAAGAAGAAGAGAGAAGCAGTAGCAGTACCGTACCTGGTGGCCCCCTTTACTCTAGCTGTTCTCTTGTAGACAGTGGAGGTCCTTGGGAGACACCAGCTCAGCTTCACTGGCCTCTAGAGACGGAGTCCTTGCATCACTACCACCCTGAGAGAGAGAAAGAGAGAGAGAGAGAGAGAGAGAGAGAGAGAGAGAGAGAGAGAGAGAGAGAGAGAGAGAGAGAGAGAGAGAGAGAGAGAGAGAGAGAGAGAGAGAGAGAGAGAGAGAGAGAGAGAGAGAGAGAGAGAGAGAGAGAGAGAGGGGCAGTGACACAAACAGAGAAAGGCAGCAAGGTTATTATTTTCTCTTTCTTTAATTAAAATATATTTTTTCAAATTTCAAACCACACCTGGCAATGTTCAAATATTTCCTTACTTGAATTTTAGCACAACAATTATGAAATTATCTTTGAAAATGTGCAAAATGTACCTCACAAAACATGTCTGAAAGATGGATGGCGGATCTTTCATCAATTGCAAAGCGTGTGTGTAGGTGTTTGTGTGTGTGTGTGTGTGTGTGTGTGTGTGTGTGTGTGTGTGTGTGTGTGTGTGTGTGTGTGTGTGTGTGTGTGTGTGTGTGTGTGTGTGTGTGTGTGTGTGTGTGTGGGTGGTGTGTGGGGGGGGGGGGGGGGGGGGCAGCACCTACCGACTGCTGGTCTGCGTGGGGGCTTGGGGCTGCCTCTGGCTCCGGGAGGCTGTAGCTGGCTGGGGGGTCAGCGGACTTGGAGGACAGGGGGCCGTCGGGGGAGGAGCCCTGGAGCGGGTGGGCCGGGGTTGATGCTGCAGGGGGAGGGACTGGTTAGCCCCCAGTGTTTGCTAAAGACGCTTTTATACTCAAGCATTACCATGTGCGTGTCTGACAGTGGACAACATTTCTCAGAAATCCCATGTTAATCTATGAATTAAAGATCCCATTTCATTGTTTTTTTAGTTAGTTAATAATTGCATTTGGCGGTCTTACAAGAAAAGGGGTTACATGCCTGTATGTTAAGAAATACCTCTTATTATTCTCACTGATCATTTCTGCAAAACCGATTTCAGGATCTTTCAAAAACTTTCTGTTTGGACTCGCTTTCAGGCCCCCCTCCCGAGTAGTCCAGTCTGCTGTGATTGGTCAGCACGCCCACTCTGTTGCGATTGGTCGAAATGCTTTTGCGCGTGTGTTGGCAAATTCACACCCCCGAGAAGTTGTGAACATTGCGGGTAGCCGGCGGGCCGGACTTCTGCATTTCAGCACCGCTCAAGGCACAGTCTGACGTCATACTGTTACAGAAGTAAAGTTTGAGCGCAAACAAGCTGTTCAACACACTTATTGAGGAGCGTTCTCTGTGGACGTGAATACTCCACCTGACTCAGACTTTAATTTTTCTAGTTTAGCAGACCTCAAACAGGTATACATATGTCATATAAGATTTAAAGTAAAGGGAAAAGTTAAAAAAGCACAACATTACCCCTTTAAATGTATTTATTGATTATTTCTAGTGCGCAACACCTCCCAGTAGCATAGACAGGCCATTGGGCCCCTGCCCATTTTAGGGCGGGGGCTGTCATAATTGGGAGGTGACTACCCGCTCCAACGCTTTCAATTGGTATGCATTTGAGCGTTACCGTGCATTCACACCAAATGCGACATTTGTCACCCGTTCGCGTTGTCGCCGAAGTTTTGTCGCGCCACAAATCATAATCTGTCGCTGTGCAAGTTTTGTCGAATTTGTCGCGCCACAACAAGATAACCACCATTGCATGTCTTTACCTTTTGTGGAAGAGGGAGAGACGTCGGAGGACCCGACACAGTCTATTCATAATATTGTAATGACCACGGAAGAGGCAGTGAATGAAGTATTGATTAGACATTTAGATTTATTAGATTTTATTATTCGATTTATTAGATAGGCCCACCTAATAAACCGTTGGAACAGACAAGGCCGGAAAACATAGCAACGCCGGTAAACAAACGCCGAGAAGCCCAATCCCTACGAGAGCTCCCCGCGCTACGGCCATCCGGAGGCTCAGAGATCTTTTGGCCGTGATATTATATATACAATTATATTATATTATATTATATACGATTAAATATAGAGCTCCGGGAGTTGCAAACGGCAACAATGACATTCTCCTCCATGCTGCAGTTCACCCTGGGCTGCAGTGCACACGTCAAAGTTCAAATATTTCAACTCGAGCGAATATGACGCGCCACAAATCCTCCTGAATGCGCTCGCCTGTGCACGGCGAAAAGTGTGGCGCGACAAATCAAAACTTGTCGCCGGTTTTCTCTCGCGAAAAATTCGCCCGAAACGCGTCTCTACGTTCACTTTCTATGGGATCTTGTCGCCCCGTCGCGTTTGGTGTGAAATATTTGAACTTTGACGCGTTTGATGTGAACGCACTTAAGTATTCAACCTGCATCAGTAGCAAAGAAGCCAACTGCATTTTACACTGCGCGATTCGATTGGCGTCAATGCGGAGAGGAGAAAAGTTAAATAATTTATACACAAATCAACGAGTCGGCTTCCGAACGCACTCAACTTTCTTAGATCTGAAGTCAGTTATGATTGGCCAAAATTGTTGTCAAACTTCACGTAGTAGCCTACAATAAGCAAACCTATCAAATTTCTTGATGCAGACAGACAGTCACATACACGTAGGCTACACACACGTAGTCAGAAAGACACTGGAATGACACAGGAATTATGATAGCCCGTGGAATTAACAATGACAACATTTTTGGTTTTGTGTACATCTTCACTAAATAGTATCTGGGGAAATTGTAGGCTAAAAGTGTGCAAATGCTTAAACATAGGAAATTATAACAGGACTAATTTTATTCAATAAAACTTAAAACATGCATACTAATAGTAGCCTATTGAGTTTTGTTGACAGCGTCGTCCTTGCTGGTTTGGAGGTGGTTAGCCTAGTGTGTATGTGTGTGTGTGTGTGTGTGTGTGTGTGTGTGTGTGTGTGTGTGTGTGTGTGTGTGTGCGTGTGTGCGTGTGCGTGTGTATGTGTTTGTGTGTGTGTGTGTATGTGTGTGTGTGTGTGTGTGTGTGTGTGTGTGTGTGTGCGTGTGCGTGTGCGTGTGTGTGTGTGTGTGTGTGTGTGTGTGTGAATTGCCTTTATAGCCTTTTGTTTTCAAATAATGCTATGAGTAGACTTGGTGTCCAGAGGTGGAGTGACCATCGGGACGATGGGGAGTGTTTGGCACTGCAGCATTCTCTCCCCAGATGAAAGTCTCTGTAAGTAGTGAAGGAGTGTATACATGGTTACGTTCCATGTATGCAGCTGCTCTTTAGTTCATTATGTAACAACACTTATGCACGTGTATCATTAGTATTCGTGTGCCTACTAAAGGATAGTTTGCAGGTGTTACAGCATTCAGTTATTATTATCATGTAATATAACTGAAACATTGCTTTGTCGAAATGGATGATTAATCATTGGTAGGTAACCAGAGAAATAACACTAGAGAAATTAACTTCCCTGCCCCTGAGAGTACATGTGGCAGAAAGTGTATGTTTGTGTCGATTTAGGTATCCATCTCTCTCTCTATCCCCCTATCTCACTCCTCCTCTCTCTCTCTCTCTCTCTCTCTCTCTCTCTCTCTCTCTCTCTCTCTCTCTCTCTCCTCTCTCTCTCTCTCTCTCTCTCTCTCTCTCTCTCTCTCTCTCTCTCTTCTCTCTCTCTCTCTCTCTCTCTCTTCTCTCTCTCTCTCTCTCTCTCTCTCTCTCTCTCTCTCTCTCTCTCTCTGTTTATCAGACTTTAAGGTGTCTTTGAGGAGCTCTTTATTTTACATGGATGTATGTTCCTGCTGTAGGCCTAATTGTCTTATTTGTATTTGTATAAACAGTATATTTCATTAAACATTGAAAAGGCATCTCTAGCAGTGTTTGGCACTGCAGCATTCTCTCCCCAGATGAAAGTCTCTGTAAGTAGTGAAGGAGTGTATACATGGTTACGTTCCATGTAGGCAGCTGCTCTTTATTTACATTATTGAAACAACACAATATGCACATATATCCTCTAGTATGTCGTGTTCCTCCACATAAGGTATAAATAATCATGGTGGGCCGCCATGGCCAAAAAATGCCATATCCATTTTTTGGTCCCAGTCCAGCTCTGCCTCCCAGAATGTGGTGTGTGTCTGTCCATCAGTCCATGGCCTAGGTCCAACCAAATATTTATTCTCAGTTCAAAGAATTTCCTGTTCATGTCACCGTGAATTTTGTTCATTGATCTGTTATACCTTCTGAAATACTAATTATCAAATGAAACAGACACGCCATGTATGCATATATATTTATGATAAAGAATATGTTTGTAAGAATATCAACCATCCCTGAACCCAGAATGGCATGCAACCCACTCTTTAGGAAACACTGGTCTATGAGCTATGGCTTTGATTATATATGCCTATTAACCCAATGGGTAAATTAATCCTCTGCTTTCAACCCATCCTCTCTAGGAGCTAGGATGCTAGGAGCTACGATGCTAGGACCTGGAGCTGGGGCGGCTGGCTGCCAAAGGGTTGCAACCGGGAATCAGCTCCAGATGTACTGCCGTTGCCTTGGTCAGGGGCACTGGCGGACGGTGCTTGGGTGGTGCCTGATAATGATTTCTGTATATAATCAGAAATTACAATAGTACTATCATAGCACAATTTGACATTTGAATGTTCTCCTTTCTCTTCATAGTTTTGAATACAGCTCGTTTCTCCAGTTGATCTAGAGAAACAGGGCCCCCATTAACACTGCAACCCTACAGTTTGTTTTCATTGTCTTGTCCTTGCTGTCCTCAGATCAGTAACGCTAATCCAAGCTCAATTATGGTGATGACACTCAGTTTCACTCACAAGAGATTTATATTATAGCTATAGCTCAGGTATTGACTTTTTTTTTACCAGATTTCATGCAGATCTTAGGTTCATATAGAATTGTTCCTTTTTTAATTTTATATAACACTATACTGTCTATATTTTTAGATTTCTTCATATATTTTCATCTCACGCAAATGCGCGTTTGACCCAAATTTTTGCGTCTGCACATTCACTAATTCACTTCAGAAAGGAGGAATCAGTTGTTCCAAAAATGTAGGAAGCATCCGGAGACCGTAACGCTTGCATCGTATGAACTGGCTTGGAACATTGCATGAGCTAAAAAGCCATGCAATGAAGGGGAGTTTGTTAAAAATGTGTCAGAGGTCCAACTGTCCTGCCATACTGCTGAACACAGAATATCGGACATTAACAATGCTACCGAATCGCAGTTGCACTCTGATCTTCAAGCATGCAAATATTTGAGCGCGCACTGGATGAGTCTTGTGACATACAAGACTCAGTTGGGAATATTTGCACGATCTGTGTCGATTGTTTGCTCAAAGAACAACTCCTGGATATTGGGCCATTAAAAGACGGAACCCGTGGCATAGATGGGAAAGAAACAATGATGGCTGCATTTGTGAAAGCAAATTACAATAAATCTGTCTTGGCAGAGGTCTGAACAGAGGTGTGTGTGTGTGTGTGTATCTATGTATGAATGTGTGTACGTGTGTACATGTGTGCGTGTGTGTGATGTGGCTCTTTGCAGTAACACAGTAATGTATTTGCCTCTTAGTCTCTGACTGGTCGGCCACCGATGCTATAGCTATTCTGTAGCTGAACATTGAACATTGTGTTTTACAAGCTTGCCTGCATTATTTTTGCTGGCGGGAAAATTTTTATAGATTTCTTTGTGAAAAAACAACCTCATCCAGGAGAGTCAGTGGCGTCTCAGCCTGTCTTAATGGAAAGTGAAATGCAGAAAGAAGAAAGTGGGGATGACAGCAGTTCATCAAAGGAGTGGGAGGGCAAAGTAGAGGATCGAGAAATAGAGCAAGACAAGAAGGTGGAGGATGAAGCTGCTCTTAGTGGGGATACTGTTGGCTATGTTAGCAGCCTAGTAGGGAAGGCCCCCTTTGAAAAAGTACCCTTCACAACAGTTTGGCAACCTGCAAAGCAGTTTTATTCATGACTGCTTTGACCTCTACTCCTGGCTGGAATGTTCGAACACGAAAGATATAAGGTTCAGCTTTGCATGCCAAAATATAACATTTACTGCTATTCAGCCTACTTGTTTTGCTTGGACTTCCAAGCAATGATTCTGTTGATTTTTGATTTAAATTCATTAGCTGCATTACTTGAGGTATTGCACATTGAGAGTAAGATTTGTCCAACTCCTAGTCCAGCCTTGAGTCAGTTGTTTAATACATAACTGTATATATTTTGCCATTGGCCATTGTCTATGTAATGCGAATAGTAGTGGACGTTGTGGGTTAGTGTTGCGTTTTTTAGTTGGAAAACACCCATTTGATGGTGGGATGGCTGCGTGATTCATGTTTTACGCAGTGGGTCGGATGCTCTGTTGGTTTGTTTGTTTATGCTCTGTGTAGCAATTGCTGTTTCTTGTCAACAGAGCCTTTTTGAACAACACACTTCAGACCCATGGTAACACCAGAAAGGTAGATCTCTGGTGCCACCATGGTTATCCGCAGGGAGGTTTTCAAGGGGTGATAATATGCTTTTTTGCTTTCTTTACTTTGGTGTTGTTATATATAATTTTTATCCATGTTTAAGGTCTGCTTAATTAAAACGATCGAAATCTGAGCCAGTGGAATCGTGCCCACCGAAAAAAACCTCTCATCCACCGCCTAAAATGCCTAGTTTGCAATAAGCATTTTCTTCCGTGACAATCTGACGTCAGACTGTCACGGAAGTTAAGAAGTCATGCCTCCCGGCTGCTCAGCTATGCCCTCAAACAAAGCTGTTTACAGCGTTGGCCGATGGAGTTCGGTGAGCCGCCATGTCGACAAGTTGTATTCTCTGTGCGAAAAGAAATTCCCTTTGCATGGACTTCATAATTAATAAGCAGTTACTGTTAATTTTTACCACCATTCCTCCGAAGACCAGCCCTAGCCTTGCATTGTGTTCATGTGTTCATGCTTAATTTTGCTGTGGAATGCTTCCAGAACCAGGCACAGTAACGTTGTGATACAGGATTTTGGCCTCGGTCAGTCTTTACAGACGGGGCAGTTCCCACTTTGTTGGCACAACCTGGACTTTCAGGATCACAACCTGTAAGTATGCTTTATTAGTTGTGGATTTGTTCTGTTTAAAACAAAGAAGCTAGCTAGTACCTAGTGTTCATGAGTTGGTTGTAGCTGAGCAGTACAACCATGGCAAAAGATACCTAGCATTATTTATTTGTAATGTTTTGTTCGTAAGATGTGTGCCTCGGCTAACTTTCTAGATCACATTATTTTGTTGGGTTAAATTTATGATTATGCAAGCTGTAATATTACTGCGGCATTAGGCCTTATACATTGTGACGCCACATATTCAATACGAGTGAATCAGAACAATGACCGAAAAAACATTTTGACCAATACAATAACCTGCCTCTATGCTATGAACTGGAGCATTGACTTTTGACCTTCTATTATTGTAAGTTATACTTGGCGATCATGCATTACAATTAAAATGCGGACCACAAGCTACGACATCTGCAGGACAAGCAGACTTCAAGGTTGTGTTCGCTAAGTTCAGGAACAGTGTTGGGAGTAACGCGTTACAAAAGTAATGCAAATACTGTAATGCATTACTTTTTGCTGTAATGCAAAAAGCATTACAAAAAAATAATGGTAATATATTACTCTGTACAAATCTCAGTAACGCGCGTTACAATGCATTTTAAATCTAAAATGAACTTGTCTTGTTTTTATACAAATTCGCAAACACCGCGAGATTCGCAGGAGAGAAAAAAATCTGTGCAAATGTTTACTTCCTCTTACAGCTAGAGGAGAAGATCACAGCAGCAGCAGAGTCCAGGGGGGCTGGTTGTAGTCTTTTCGCTCGGTTCTCTGTCTCAACAGTAGGGCTAGAATGGAGCGAGAAGACTACAACCAGCCCGCCTTTCCGTTTCCGGTCAACGAGCAATGCGTCTTCCAAACAAAATCAATGGATTTACAAAATGCCAAATAAAACACATTTTGTGGCGTTACTTGATTTGGAACATCAACAAACACCTCCAGCCACTTGGTGAGTTGCACATTTCTGAAAATGAATGTTTAGGGTTTTTTTAAGGACAGTTTTGTGAATGCCCATAGCCAGCCATTGTGAATTAGGCAGGGGCGATTCGAAATTAGCCAAATACCCAAAGACAGGACAAATAGTCAGAATGACGGTGTCAACCACTCTATTTCCTCCGAGACAAACCAGAAAGGGGGCTCAATGTTTTCTTTGACAATCTACAGTAGTAGGCTCTAGCTCTATTGATTTCAATATGAATACCTAAAGTTACGGTATTTCTATTATAAAATATATTGCACCATGAGCCAAAACTGCAACCATTATATTGTACTTGTGTTAGCCTTAAGCCTAGCTCAGTCATTATGCCAACCACATCACCTCCTGCTGTGTAATGAGCTGCATTGAACACAAGAAGATCTATTGAGAACACCAAATCCATATTTTCTGTTATTTTGGTGAAAGTAATGCAAAAGTAATATAAAAGTAGTCTAAGGCCTTACAATTCAAAGACAGTAATATTGTAACGTAACTAATTACTTAGAAATGACGGTAACAAGTAATAAATAATGCATTACCCTTTTGAAGTAACTTGCCCAACACTGTCCAGGAAGGGCGACTGCACGCAGAGCAGATCAACACACACCCTGAATAATGTTAGTTATAAAATGTATTTTTTATTACAAACAGTAAGACATCCAAATATTTTTTAGAAATATTACAACACGTAACATATGTAGATGGAAGGAGAAAACCAGAATAAATGTTTTACAGACTCAGTGGATGCCCTGCTGAGCCAGGTCTTTGATGAGGTGTTTGACAACCCATCACCCTTCGTTGAAGACGAATCCCCATCCGCACCGACCTGTCAACCCAGTATGGGAGACCCCCAAAGGAGGAAGTTGCTGCCGCCATGTCTCCCGCTTCAGTCAAGCGGCGGCCGGAGCCCTGCACACGAGGGGATGACCACCCTGACATCCTGTCCCAAGTAGGGTCAGCTGGCAAAGCTGTGATAGAAGAGATGCCTGTCACGCCTGTATAGAGAGGATATACAGTATTAACAATCCTTTTTAAATATTATGTGTACATACAAGGATGCTTCAGTAAAGTTTTTGTACATTTGCAAAAAATGTACTTTGAGGAAAAGATTAATTTGTCATATCTTTACTCGTTATTTGGATCCTGTGGTATAATGAAACCTTACTGTTCTGAATATATTTTTAGAATATATTGTATCTCATTACATTACATACAAAACATGCTCGTCTTCTGGCCTATTCCTCAACCGTCCAGAGTCGGCTCTGGGGATGTTGCTTATGTTCTGCAGGCTATACAGAAGCAGTTAGGCTGGGGTGGTGCACCATGCAATAGAAGCTGCTTCATGCAGCATAGGGCATAGTATTGATCCAGGATGCAACATGTATCAACAATGTTGCTGGAATGGATAAGAATGGAATGGTGTTTCCCAACACAAGCAATATAAGTCTCATTCTGGGAGACTGTAAGTGATGATACCAACTGATGGTAACTCTTGTTGTTTCTTGGCAGCAGACGTTTTCCACCCTGCTGGGTATTCTGTCACAGTTTCGACAAGCACACCTAAGTACCGTAGTTATAAAATATACACTTCGGCCACTCACGGTTGCAGAATTCACAGTTAAATTCTAGATCTGAAATATAAGATAGCAACAACATAACTTACCACTGAATCCTGCTGGTACTTAGTCGCTGTTAGGGCTCGATCCCATCGTTCGGCCTGTGTTTGAGATTCTGTATCCAACTTGCGATCTTAAACTTGCGATCATTAAAACCTGTTTCCCATGTTTACAGCTGCTAGGGGGTGAGAGATTGCCGACACGCACGCAAATCATTAAAACAGAACACCGTTTTTGACCGAGGCAGAAAGTGGTTCTTCAGAAATAAACTCTGTGAGAATAACAAGATGTATTTTTAACTTCAAGGCAGATAAACCCTTTCTAGTAGTATCCCCAAATGCAATTATGAACCACAAAAAAACCATAATATGAGCAATGTGCCATTGTGTTGTGGTAAAAACTAGAGAAAACTAGAGCACCAACAGGAAACCAAAGTGAACACAGGGAGAACAACAACAACTCCACACAGTAAGGCCAAGGGAGGCCCTTCTATGAGCAGCAATGCTAACCTGGGGTAAATTCAGATTAAGAAGAAAAACACCTTCTGGGTGGACCCTTCTCTAGAACGCTGACACTTTACAACGGCTTCTTAGCAGCAAACACTCACGAGAGTTGTAGGATGGAGAGGAGGATGTGCCCGGGCTCAAGGTCATTCTGGAGAGGTCAAGGTCACTGCAGCTCCCCTCCTCCTCCTGGCTCACTACAGAGTCGGGCGACGGCAGCAGCTGTCCGCTGACCGTGTCCTGTAAGCATGCGGGGCCCGGGGTCCCGCACCGGCTCCCCGCTGCTGCCGCCGCCCCGAGGTCGCCCCCGCCCGCCGCAGGGCCGCAGGACGAAGAGGATGGACCCTCACCGGCATCCTGCTCCATGCAGAGGCCCTCCCTTCCCAGGCCCACCAGACGCCTCAGGAGTAGGGCCGGGGGATCCCCCTCCATGCTGGCCGCCACATGCTGAGGGCTGCCGATGGCGGAGGACGGGGCGGAGGAGAGGTCGCAGGCCTGGGGGCAGACGGCGGAGATGGGCACCAGGCCCTGGAGCACGGCGGCCGGGATGGGGTGCCCCCCGACGCCCACGGCCTGGGCGGGCATGTAGGCCGCCATGGCCGCCCACTGCTGCTGGGTGGCAGGGAAGATGTTGGCCTGGCTCCAGATGAGCGGCTGGCCCCCGGGGAGCACCTGGGCCATCTGCAGGGGCCCCTGCATGGGGAAGGCCAGCGTCTGGGCCTGCCCCCCGTACGGCTGCTGGGCCCACTGGGCCGCCTGCACCGCACCCATCGTCATGTAGCCTGGGGGAGGGTGGGAGGGGGAGGGAGGAGAGGAGGGGAGGAGGAGGGAGGAGGAGGAGATGGTGGAGGAGGTGGAGAAAAGGAAAAGAGAGGAGGAGGAAGAGGTGGTTGGTGGGGAGTGAGGATGGAGATGGTGGAGGAGAAGAAGGTGAAGAGAGGAGAAGAGGAGGGGGAGGAGGAGGAGGAGGAGGAGGAGGAGGAGGAGGAGGGAGGAGGAGGGGGAGGAGGGGGAGAGGGGAGGAGGGGAGGAGGAGAGGGGAGGGAGGAGGGGAGGAGGAGGGGGAGGAGGAGGGGGAGGAGGAATTGGAAGGCATCGATCACCAGGGGGATCAAACCAGGAAAGGCGATGATGAGGGAAGGGTTTCAGTTTGCTTTGAAAAAGAAGAGATCAATCATTTGTTCCAGACAGGATTTGTTTACATTACATCAAAGACATCCATTTAGACCCCTGATTTCTGAGCTCTATACAGTAAGGAGGGGGTGAGCAGCTTGGGGAGGTACCTGAGGGCATGGAGGTGGGGCTGAAGGGGGCGTACAGCTCTGGGGGGGGGAGCTGCTGGGAGGAGTGGTGCCTGCTGCTCCTGCTGGGGTCCAGTGTGTTGGCGGGGGATGGAGGCATCTGGGGGGAAGGGGAGAGGAAATCAAATGCACACCCACACATTAGCACACATACACAGTACACACACACATACACACACGCACACGCACACGCACGTGAATGCGACCTCACCCAAAGTCGTGGAATCTTTTTTATCCAACTTTTCACTATATATTGTCATATTAGAACTAAAGTGATTTTAGGGAACTACTTTAAAAGTCACAACAATTCAATATATAGATAATACAACCAGAGCAGTTAGTGCGGTTTTATTTTTACGCGATTCACGACCAATCACATTCAAGTGGGCGGGGCCTATGGTGCTCACCGAGGGAGGCGTCGACATGTCTCCGAATAGATCAAAGTGGTTGATGTTCTGGGGTGAGCGAGAAGAAGCAAAGGAAAGAAATGAGGGAGAGAGAGAGAGAGAGAGAGAGAGAGCGAGAGGGAGAAACAATGAGGTTATACATCTTGACAAGGATTTGTGGTTCCAGTGTGCATTCATAAGGCCAGATGCCCCCCGGTGAGCTTTGGCAGCCATGTGTCACAATCGGGTTGGTTGGTTTCGGCGGTACAATAAAATAATCGAGTCACAAAGAAGGGCGCTTGTACGGCACCGACGCCTCAGCGCCCACGCCGGCAGCCTGGGTTCATTATCCCAAAATGGAATCTTAAATGAATCTTTCACGGCCTGATTTAATTGAATTGGTAAAAAGTGACCATTGAGTCCAATAACACTGACACTGATGAGATGCTCTGCCTCAGATTAGATATTCTAGTGTCTGGCGATGGGCTGCGGCCAGGCCCCGGGGGGGGGGGGGGGGTCTGTGGTGAGGGATGGGGGCTCTGGAGAGAGACATTGTTTCTTGTGGAGATGCTATGCATAGAGAATGAGTCTCAGAGGAAAACCCAGGCAAGGGGAACCAACCCAATCTTGCAGCATCTCATAGCACGTTTCAGTGCTAGCGATACAATAGTATCAGCTCCTTCTGGCTACAACAGAGAAAAAAGTCAACCCAGTTTCTCATGCTAATTTCAAATCCTCGGGACTCGCACAGCAAGCAGTGCTTGTTGTGCGAGAGTCTTCCCGACGTTTAGCCTGTTTGATGAGCTGATTTCGGAGATCAGACCAAGGAGCCTCGATGCAGCCAATCATCGTGCTTGAAGCGTCTTTTTACACATCCAATGTGTGTGTGCCGTGTGATTACGCAGGATGAGGGCGTTCCCACCGACGCTCTGATGTTGGTTCTGAAACTGGTTCTAATCTCCATCCTCCAGGATTCTGGCTAGACCAGCAGCCATCTTGCTTCCAACCTCGCTGGCGGGGTGGTGGAGGAATGAATACAGATTCAGTCCTCCACCCTGCTAGCATTTAAAACCAAGATGGGACCCAGATAGCCGCTCTGTTAATTAAGAACAGATAGGAGCTGTGGTTCCACAAAAGCTGAAAGATAATCCTAGCATTTGGTATTGTGTTGTGTAGGCCTTCAAATATTTTAGGAACCTCCTTGAACCATCCAACCACAACGATGGGGACACTGCTCCCTGTCGTCGGGAGACTTGAAACCCAGAAAGACATGACATGGGGGAGAAGGGGACGAGAAGAGGAGGAGATCTACAGCCTATACGGGTAAATGGGAAGGTCGTCGCATGAAATGTGTGCTACTGGAGCCATGCACAAAGCAGACCATGAATCATGATAACTCACACAAACACACACACAACTATCAATGAAGAGGCATCCTACACAACAAATGCAGACACTTAAGCAAGAACATACACACACGCGAGCACACACACACACAACACGTTCACGAAACGAAAAAACACAACCAGAAACAAATGATGATCTGTGTTGCTTGAGAAGTTGGGGATCTTAATAAGCGGGACTCTAGAAAGATGTCTCACACAGTCGGTCTCACATCGGTTGCTGTGATTAAGGTTAGGTATTACAGGGAGGTGGAGCAGGTGAAGAAGCTACAGTCTGGACCAAACTCTCTCTCTCTCTCTCTCTCTCTCTCTCTCTCTCTCTCTCTCTCTCTCTCTCTCTCTCTCTCTCTCTCTCTCTCTCTCTCTCTCTCTCTCTCTCTCTCTCTCTCTCTCTCTCTCTCTCTCTCTCTCAAGAAGCAAAAGGAAACAGAAAAAGCTCCAACTGAATGAACAGACAAGCAGTAACACTGGGGGAGTGGGTGTGGGTGCTCCGCGTATGGGCATGGGCTGTTAGGGTGCGATAGCAGCCAGCTCAGGCTCCTCGCGCTGCCATGCTAAGCAACAAATGCACACTAACAGCGGCGAGCGAGACAGGGTTCCTTCCTGTCTTTCTTTTTTTTTTTCTTTTTTTTTTTACAAAGGACAGCTTTCAAGGGCTTTGTTTTTGTGAAGAAAGAAAAAATATTATTCTCCTGGCTAGTCCAGCAGAAAGGCCTACAAAGGAGGGGAGTGTGTTTTTGGATTTATGAGAGCCAACAAAGTTGCTGTACCACTAGAAAGACTCATAAACCTTGACAAGAATGGAACCCCGTTTGTAAAAAAAAAAAAATTGTTGGCTGCAAATAGAAAAAGATCCAAATCTATTCAAGTTTTGCTGCAATCCGTCCGTCAAGTTTTAACAGCCTTATCATCTGTAAATAGTATATCAACAGTCGGTATCCATTCAGGTACAAGTATTCATAGATGGAGTCTTTGGTGCCGGTGAACTGCATGAGGATACATCTACACACGGCATGCAGTTGTAAACGTCCACAACAACCAACAAACCTCTCGCGGTACGCCCTCTAGGGAAGCCCAACCACCGCCCTGTTGTTTTGCTCTTTGGTATTTTTATACGCTGTCATTACCGCCCCACTGTAAATCGGACTCAGTGAACATATCAAAATAAATGAATGGTATTGATGAGCCTGGAGACCATCCTGATCACATGGCCTCATGCTCTGTCTACTAGAGGGATCAGTCTGGAACTCACGCCACCACACCAACTCCCTAGTCAATGTAACCTGGCCAATCAGGGACTGTGTCGTAGTTAAAACATAATCTGGCCAATCAGGGACTGTGTCGTAGTTAATAACATAACCTGGCCAATCAGGGACTGTGTCGTAGTTAATAACATAACCTGGCCAATCAGGGACTGTGTCGTAGTTAATAACATAACCTGGCCAATCAGGGATTGTGTCGTAGTTAATAACATAACCTGGCCAATCAGGGACTGTGTCGTAGTTAATAACATAACCTGGCCAATGAGGGACTGTGTCGTAGTTAATAACATAACCTGGCCAATCAGGGACAGTGACGTAGTTAATAACATAATCTGGCCAATCAGGGACAGTGACGTAGTTAAAAACATAATCTGGCCAATCATGGACTGTGTCGTAGTTAATAACATAACCTGGCCAATCAGGGACTGTGTCGTAGTTAATAACATAACCTGGCCAATGAGGGACTGTGTCGTAGATAATAACATAATCTGGCCAATCAGGGATTGTTTTGTAGCTGATGATGTAACCGGCCAATCAGGGACTGTGTTGTAGTTGGAATCGTTAAACAAAGACAAAATATGAACGGCGTCTCCCGACGCAAGAAGTGGTAATGTTAACATAAATAGAGTAAACACAGTCATAACTGAAGTTATCACAGTAATAGGCTTAATAACAACTATTAAACGAGATCAAGGGTGCTCAGTCACTAAAATAATAAAAAAGACGGTGAAAGGACATTTTCACAGTTCTTGATCTTGTGTGTCGACTGAACCGTTCGTATGGTACACATGTGTTATGCTGAATTGCTGAAGGAGTTTGTCCATCAAGGCAAAAAACCTCCCGCCAACTAAAATGGATGTGGGCGACGCGAGGTCCAGAACAGACTGTGAGCGTGATCAGGATGGTCTCCGGGCTACAGGGCACATGTCATGGCGAGGACTCCTCTATAGGTATAGGAAGAGCTCCTGACCGCCCACTCTGAATCAGTAAGCCTGCGATGCTAATGTGAAGTGAAATTGATGACACGTCTGTCTTCGGTTGACCAATCAATGAGTCCTATCTCGTTAGGCTGGCTGGGAGTGACCAATTGGGCTTTGTTTCATGTTCTCTTCAGGGAAGTAGGTGTGAATGCAGTGACAGAGCCGGCTCTAATCTGTGTGTTCAGGGCTTTTAAAGAGGCCTTTCTGGGGGGGCCATTAAAGAAAAGATGTTCTCTTCAGAAATAAATAAACAGGAGACTAATTTGTGCAGCACGAGTGCTTAAAGCTGCCAGTTCCTTAAATAAGGGTAATGAAAAAAAATACAATAAAAAAAAAAGATAATAATATATATATATATATATTTATATATATATATATATAAAAACGATAACCGAGGTTCTGAATTACAGTGGAGCAAAGAGTCTGGGCTTTGTGTTAACGTTCAAGGCTTCAGGGTTTCCTTCGAGGGTTTCACAGAGAGGTTTGCCAGTAGAAGAGAGAGGTGATGGTTTGGGGGAGGAAGGGGGACAAATAATCAGAAGAATTAATGACACCTACAGTCATGAAATGTCGTTTGGGAACGTCATATATGCCCTCCTTCTGCTGACTGGTGGGAACCTGCATCCACGATGAGTCAAATGGAAACAATAAGTAAACGTAAAACACAAACATACTTTCTCCTTCCTAAACAGATTCATTCTAATGTATTCATACCTCAAAAAATAAAGAAAGCGTTCCCATTTTTACCCCCAAAAAACACATAATATTTTTAAATGTAATGCAATGTGTGTTATGCACATTTGACAGTTTTTCCTGTTGAATCAACTCTGCTTAAATCAATATTGATCGTAAACAATGCTCGCAGATTAGATGCCCTGGTTGGGTGTTACTAAAGCAGCTGTTATTCACTAACCGTACAGCTCCACTAGCCTCATTGACGTGAAGAGACTCTCCTTGCATAGTGTATATTTTTTTTTATAACAATTAACTCTGGTCAATAATGAGCTCTCCTTCTCCGTATCTCATCTGTCCCACCCTCTCTTTTGGTCTCTTCCTCATATATTTCTCTCTACCTCTTACCTCTCTCCAATTATTAAACCCTCTCTCTCTCTTTGGTATCTCTCCCCCCCCCCTCTCTCTTTGCTCCCCCATTATGAATATCCCTCATTTTTTTCTCTCTCCCTAAGGCTCTCTCTCCCCTCTCCTTCCTCCCTTCTGTCCCTCTCTCCTTCCACACTAACTTTCCCTATCTCTCTTTCCTCTCTATTCCTCTCTCTCTCTCTCTCTGTTTCTATCTCTCCCCCTTTTCTCTTCCCTCTCTCTCTGTCTATCACTTCACCCTCTCTCTTAGTCTCTCTCTCTTACTCTCTCTCTCTGTTTCTATCTCTCCCCCCTTTCTATTCCCTCTCTCTTCCTCTCTCTCTGTCTATCACTTCACCCTCTCTCTTAGTCTCTCTCTGTTTCTATCTCCCTCCCTACCTCTCCATCCTTCTCCTCTTAACCTAGCATTCCCCTCACAACACCTTTCTCCCTGCCTCTCCCTCTCTCCCTCCCAAACCTCCCTCACCCTACCCTATCTCTATCTCCAACACCCTTCTCTCTCTCTCCCTCTCTCTCTCTCTCCCTTGGCTACTAGCTAGCTTCCCCCTGACTCCATTGATCTCGTTGCATTGGCAGATCAAATGGCATGGGGAGTGATTAATCTCACCCTGCATCTTTCATCTTCAGAGAGGCGGAGGAGGGGGTGATGGGATGGTGGGGGGCGGGGGTAGGAGAGGGGGTCGGAGGCAGAGGGGGATTAAACTATACAACAGGTCCCTTGAGCCCTATACTGGGTCTCATGAGTGGCCTGAAACCAGAAGATGAACGCAGTAGCTGGCTGGAAACAGTGCAACGCACGAGGCAGGAATTAGCGTGAGAAATCAACCTGGAGTCAGGCAAAGGTAATCAGGGTGGAAATAGCTCTTTGAGCTTCACGTTAAGAATACTGTTTTTAACATCTTTAGTGATATACAGTATATATGTCGTATCATCATCTGAATCCTGACCAGCACAAAAATAACCAGAACCAGAGGAACACTGAAACCTCCCTTTTGGTCTCAGATGCACTCATGCATTTTGTAAGAAGACAACCGTGTTGTTAACAGTTGACGCGGACATGGTGTCCAGGTGTCAGGAGGAGGAAGGGGTGAGGTGATGGGGGAAAGGGGGAAGTGAGGGGGACTTGACTTTGTACCTGATAAACGCTCTCCTCTGTTTGTGGGCCACCCAGGGGCTCGTGTCCGGCCTCAAACACAATGTACTACACAAAAAACAAAAAAGGAGCAAGTTGGCACGAGGGCGGGTGTAGAAGGTCGATAATAATGAGAAAATCAATGAATGACGACACAGAGACGGACGTTACATTGAGAGGTAACCAGTATCGGAAACCAATTGGATGAAATAGAAGAGTAATTCAAAAACATGCAGAAACAGAATGTCAAATCAGACAAGACATAAAAAGGATCAGAACATATGAGAGTGGGTGGGGGGAGAGAGAGAGAGAGAAGAGAGAGAGCGAAGAGAGAGAAGAGAGAGAGAGAGAGAGAGAGAGAGAGAGGAGAGAGAGAGAGAGTGGGGGGAGACAGCAGAGGAGGGGAGAGAGAGAAGAGA
>OLKM01001322.1:23609-31220 GCA_900291075.1 Melanogrammus aeglefinus | reverse complement strand
ACACACACACACACACACAGACACACACACACACACACACACACACACACACACACACACACACACACACACACACACACACACACACACACATACACACGTCACTCATGTGGAAGCAGAGCCAGGCTCTGTCTCCCACTGCAGTGATGGACGCCGATGTCGTCAGAACATGTGACCCATGCATTAAGCACTCCATACCTAGATGCCCCATGGTGAATCCATCACGGTCCTTCTTCACCTGGCGGCCATGCTGCATCTTAAAGCTAGCTGGCTTAACGCAAGCTTCGTCCAAAAAACGCTAGCTTGCTAGCTGAACTGAAAGTGGAGTTCCTCATTCAGGTCCTCCACCCAGCTAGCGTTTTGAACCAAGATGAAACCAAGATGGCCGCGAGGTGAAAAAGCCCCATGGATCCTTACCTCTGTCCGTAGTGCGACACTGTATCATGTACTGGACCAACATTGTCCAAAAACTACAAAGCGGAAGCTGTTTTGGATTGATTTTTTTTTTTGCGCTATATATATTTGCAAAGCAGAGCTGGTTTCATGTTCTTTATTTTTCAATCACTGAACATAACATTCAGAGTAAGCGTTATTGTTGTCTGTATTCAGTATGAGCAAAACAAGCAAAGAAGGAAATCCTTATTTTCAGCCAAAGACGAGAGGGGAAATAAACAGGCCAGGTCAGGGCCCTGTCTACGGAAATAAAAATCAACCGGAACATTGACACAGATCAACTGAAAAATATGGTTTACAACACTGCACTGGCAAATGGGAGTAGGATGGTTTGAACACAAGCGTCCACTAGGATGGCTTTAGAGTGTGTGTTACTGGAATGGTTGTTGTTGGCTGGACATGGAGATATTAACATTGATCATCCTGTGTATTCTAGCTGTATCGTTAAAGGGGTAAATCCCAACTGGAAACACGGCAGTGGATTTATAGGTAAAAATGCATCACGTCGGGCTTCATTTTGGACAGTGGCTCGTCGGGATGTGATCGACTTACCTGGTAGACGGGGTCGTCCACCTCATCCTCCAGGATGGTCTGTGAGATCGCAGGAGAGAGGGTTTTGAGATGAAGAACACAATGATAGAAGAACAGAGTGGTATTCCAACGGTTTACACCTTCACAAGACAACAACCTCACCAACAGACAGATGGCTTCAACGCTTGCCAAATAACATAATAATGCCTGATGAAGTAATACTCATTTGCAGATAAACACCATCTGGACAGCACAGAGATCAGATAGGTAGGAGGTAACAAGGACAAACATTAAAAAGAAAAGTTGATAAATTGATCAATTAGGTTGTCATACTGGCAATATAACCTACCTAACAAGGCGTGACGCTGTGTCTAACCAGACAGAATCAGAAAAGCATTTCCTGGCAACCAAACCCACATCTGCACGGCTGCCTCTGGATTCCCGCGGTCTCGATACGTTTTGGACCAATGTTTGCTCCCCAGATGGATTTTCTGTCTTTATGAGTTTTGAACATTGGAGGGACCTGCACGAAGAAGAGGTTAAGACGGAGGTGATCCTACCTGGTAGACGGCCTGCTCACACTGCTTGTCCTTCTGGCTCTTCTTCTCCATCTCCTCCCGCTGCTTGATGTCGTAGATCAGTGTGAAGAGGTCCCGCAGGTCCAGGATCAGGGGCTCGGCCTGATCCAGGAGGAGGAGGAGGAAGTGGAGGGGGGGGAGGAGGAGGGGGAGGAGGAGGAGGAGGAGGAGGAGGAGAGGGAGAGAGGAGGGGGAGGAAGAGGAGGAGGAGGGAGAGATGGAGAGAGAGGAGGAGAGGAAGTGGGAGGAGGAGAAGGAGGAGGAGGAGGGTAGGAGGAGGAGGAGGAGGAAGGAGAGGTAGCAGGAGAGGAGGAGAGAGGGGAGGAGGAGGGAAGAGAGGAGGCGGGAGGAGGAGAGGGGGACGGAGAGGAGGAGGGAGGAGGAGGAGGAGGAGAAGGAGGAGATGGGAGGAGGGGGAGGAGGGGGAGGGGGAGGAGGAGGAGGAGCAGGGTGGGGAGGAGTTGAAGAGGATGGAGAGGACGGGAGAAGGAAGAGGTGGAGGCGGTGAATGAGGGAGAAGAACGGGGGAGGAGGTGGAGGGAGAGGACAGCGAGGATGGCAAGGAAAATGAAATGTCGAGAAGGAGGAGGAGAACGAGGAAGATGAGGAGGATTAGGAAGACGATGGGGAGAAAAGGGAGGAGCAGGAGGAGTGGGATTAGGGTGTTTGAAGCAAGGAAGGAACGGACGAACGATGAAGGTCAAAGATGAAAAGCAAAGAGGCCGATGAGAAGGAGAGAGGCGAGGTGGAGAACAGAAGGTATGCAGAGGGAGGACGACGGAGGATTAAAGAAATGATGTTCAGGGGGAAGATGAGAGCTCCGGCAGAACATTGAAGACAGAGGAAGTGTGTCAGAGGAGAAGGACAAAGTGGGATATAATAAATAATCAAATGTTGTAATTATGCTTCAGCCTCTCGATGCCTCTCGTTCATCATTGATCGCAAACACGAAAGTGAGAACATCAAAAATCCACCTTGAAAACTCTGCTATTGTAAGGGAATTGTGTTCTTTTAACATCCGAGTTGACACCAACAAAAAAAATGTCTTGTACCCAGATGAAAAAAGAGTTCCTTCATAAAAGACAGAAAGCTCACCTTTATTCACTTATAATTCTGTAATCTTTTGAGAGCTTTTCCTGTTGAACCAGTTCTACTTCCATACTGAATCAAGGAACACAAAAGGTCAGGGGAAGAAGCAAACAGAGGTCAGTGCTCACCGATTGGCCGGTCTTAATCGCCACAAAGCGGTGGTTCCCCTCCTTCCCACAGACATATCCAAAGGCCCGGTGGTCCCGGGTGTCTTTGGCGATGTAGCTGATCTCATGGACCGAGTGCAGGTGTAGGAGCACCTGGGGGATAGAGAGACAGGAGAGGCCATGGGCCTTATCAGCTGGCAGTGATATTGGGTAGAGGGGGATGGAAATGAATGCAGAAATTCATATTGAGAAGTCAGATGGAGCAAAGATGGCCGCCAGATGAATGAGCCCATGGATGAGCCCCCTCCCCCCCTCTCCATTGTAAAGATGTGACAATGCTAAATTGGTAAGCAATACAAGTGAGGGTGGAAGTGTGTTGCATACCTAAGAAGGAATCTTTCAAGTAAAACTAAACAATGCAAACAACTGGCCCTATGTGAGTGTTTCCTCTGATTGATATTTTTTTATGTTTTCGCAAGTGCATTCATGTCTAGGTGATGAGGTACTTGAGTATATCACAGTATTCTGCAGTTATTGTATGCAGTTATTGTGTACAAAATAGGAAATAGTGTTGCTTTTCTTCTGCACAGAGAAAGAATTTATATTTTGTGCAAATTGCTTATTTGACGGTTGGAAGCCTAGACCAAAATAACTGGTAAGGAAAATGTTCCACCTGCGTTGTACATTTGTTTGCATCCCTTATGTATTTATCTTCAGCCTTCACATCCCCCCTGCGGGTTACGAAAGAGGCTGCGAATAACTTGCCGGGGGTGACAGAAAGTCCAACCCTCAAGTCTTTTGACGTTCTTTTCGCCCACATGGGACAATGTTCTTTGTATTCCTCAAAATAAAAGACGGGTACACACGAGGCACCAAATCAACATTCACGGCGAACCAACACTCTGTTACAGCCAGCTGCTGTTCCCCTAACAAGGAGAGATGAGCTGAGTGCGCCGTCAGAAATGTACCAAGTGCGACTCATGTGAACCCTAAAACCGTATGGCACCCCTGCTCCCACATGAGGACTGTGAACTCGTTTTGGCGTGTATTCACTAGCATATGTGAGTGTGTGTGTGTGGGTGTTTGCTTCTCTGTGTGCGTGTCTCTATGATTTGAGCATATTTCCTTGTAAGTGTGTGTGTGTGTGTGTGTGTGTGTGTGTGTGTGTGTGTGTGTGTGTGTGTGTGTGTGTGTGTGTGTGTGTGTGTGTGTGTGTGTGTGTGTGTGTGTGTGTGTGTGTGTGTGTGTGTGTGTGTGTGTGTGTGTGTGTGTGTGTGTGTGTGTGTGTGTGTGTGTGTGTGTGTGTGTGTGTGTGTGTGTGTGTGTGTGTGTGTGTGTGTGTGTGTGTGTGTGTGTGTGTGTGAGTGTGTGTGTGAGTGTGTGAGTGTGTGTGTGTGTGTGTGTGTGTGTGTGTGTGTGTGTGTGTGTGTGTGTGTGTGTGTGTGTGTGTGTGTGTGTGTGTGTGTGTGTGTGTGTGTGTGTGTGTGTGTCCGTGTGTGTAGAGCGGGTCGGCTTGCTACCGGAAGGTTGCTAGTTCGATCCCCGGCTCCTCCTAGCTAGAGGGATGAGATATCCCTGAGTGAGACGCCTCTCCCTGACTCATCCTGACGAGCTGGCTGTCGCCCTGAGTGGTTGACTCCGCCGTTGGTGTGTGAACAATGTGTCGTAAGTTGCTTTGGATAAAAGCGTGAGCAAAATATAAATGAATATGGGTATCTATATTTCTGACTGAAGTGTCAGCATGACGGAAAACAAAATGTTTATAGGAAACACAACATTTTTTACTGGCTGCCATCAGCGGATAACAAGCAACAGCATGAGAGGGTGGCCGCGCAGCTCCCAGAAGCTAAAGTTAAAGAGCTTGTCTGGATGGATGGGAGACCACACCGAGGCCTTCATATTGGGCCTTCTTCATTAAGGCCAGCGGTACAATAGCCGTATCTCCCGCTGAACGCGGATCAGAGAGGGGAGATAAGGACTCCTTAGAAAAGGTGGGCGGGTTGGTGCGGCCGCCACGGGGGAAAAAAGCACTGCTCTATAATTATCAGCTGAGGCGCTAACTGCGGCGGAGGTGGAGCTACCATGTAATTAGCATTAGCTGTGATGATCATTAAGGGGCGTAACCGAGCCCTAATTATCGGTTAGTGCTGATGAGCACAGTGGCCTATCTTGCCAGCACTGTGCGGGCCCCAGGCCTGGGGAGGGTGGAGGTGGTGGGGGGGGGGGGGGGGGTGAGCCACTCCATCACCCTGTTAATGGAACAGCAGGCCTGGGACGCCACCGGGGGGTGCACGGAGGCCAGAGCAGGCCTGGATATCCTGTCAGGTCGCCTAGTGACACGGCTCACTGTGGTATCATTAGCAGGCAGCCAGTGCTGAGCGCTGCTGAGCAGGACCCGCAGCAGAGCGCTGTCTCTCTGGTTATATGTCAAAGCCCTTTACTCAGGATTAAACACGACACCAGCGCTTTCCAGATCGCCTGGTGGCAATGGGGATGATAGTGGCAGATCACTTGTTTTGGAAAAAAACCCCGCACATAATATTATTCAGTGCGGTCAGGCCCTAAAGCTTTTTTTGTTTAATATTAGGACAAAAAAGCACATTTCTGATAGCACTTGGAAGTGTTGAGGCTAGACAAAATGGTGGATTTAGTCATGATATTTTCATGATGAGCTGGACTAAACATATGAGAGGCACATCTGGCTCATGCCAGGGGGCCGGGAGCTCTGCCAGGGGCCCCATAGCTCTGTCAGGGGCCCTATAGCTCTGCCAGGGGCCCCATAGCTCTGCCAGGGGGACCTATAGCGCCCCCTGGAGGCCAGGGGACCTATAGCTCCGCCAGGGGGCCTACAGCTCCGTCAGGGGGCCTACAGCTCCGCCAGGGGGCCTACAGCTCTGCCAGAGGCTCTACAACTCTGCCAGGGAGCCTAGAGCTCCACCAGGGGGCCTTATAGCTCTGCCAGGGGGCCTATATGCCAGGGAGCCTTCAGCTCTGCCAGGGGGCCTACAGCTCTGCCAGGGGGCCTACAGCTCTGCCAGGGGGCCTACAACTCTGCCAGGGGGCCTACAGCTCGGCCAGGGGACCTACATCTCTGCCAGGGGGCCCATAGCTCCGCCAGGGGGCCCTCCAGGGAGTCTCGGACATGCTACTCACCCCGGTTCGCTCGTCGTAAATCTTGATGCCGCCAAAAGAGACGGTGAGGAAGACTCTGAGCTTGTGCTCTCCTTTGGAACGTGCGGAGGAAGCCATTCCCTGGGGAGAAAAACAACAAAGGGGTAAATGAAGAGCGAAACAGGGAGACGGCCCCCCCTGAAACACAGAGAGCGGTGAACAAGACTGGCTTGTGAGAGGTGGGGTGAGATGACAGCTATTACATAAGAAAGTTATGTTTGAAGCCGGCTACAATTTGCCCCTTAAGTTCCTCTCCTGCTGCCTTCACCTTCCTCACCTCCTAAAGCCCTGACTAGTGAGCTTCTGATGGTCGTTCATATTGATAAGAAGATTAATGAAGAATTCTCTTCATTTCATTATTGTATCTTAATCAGAAAAAATACTATCCCTAAGAACGAAAATATTATGTGACTCTTAATTTGTGAATATATATGTCAATAATATATTTCCTATATGTGTAGGAATTAGCATTCATTAAACATATTTATAGTCCAAATGAATGATTATAGGGAGACAAGGCCTAACATTGTGGATGAAGGGTTGAGCTTTCAACGATTACCCATTTCAACGTCTTCCTCCATCCGCGGTGCGCATTAAACCTGAAACCCCACACCAACAACACATCGGCCCATAGCACGCAACGGCACCGATAATATGCAACCAAACAAACCAAAACGAAATGTTCCTATTGTAATAGATTCTGGTCCCATCGGCCACCCTTCTTCATGTTCCCCTCCTCCCCCTCCTCCCCCTCCTCAGGGGCTCTTCAGTAGGACCTGAGCGGGAGGGGTTCGACAAGAGGCAGCTGGCACTGTGTGACCCCAGCAGCTCGCTGCCCTGCTGTCCTGAAGTACATCTCTCTCCCCAGACCTCTCTCTCTGCCCTTCCTGTCCCATGTCGGCTCTGGTGGTACAACTGTTACAGTCAAGGACTGTATGGATCGGATGTGTCTTATTGTGTGTGTGTGTGTGTGTGTGTGTGTGTGTGTGTGTGTGTGTGTGTGTGTGTGTGTGTGTGTGTGTGTGTGTGTTGAGGTGTGTGTGTGTGTGTGTGTGTGTGTGGTGTGTGTGTGTGTGTGTGTGTGTGTGTGTGTGTGTGTGTGTGTGTGTGTGTGTGTGTGTGTGTGTGTGTGTGTGTGTGTATGTGTTTGTGTGTGTGTCAGTGGGAGGTGGGTGCTAGCGTGTGCGTTCGTGCACATACGTTTCTGTG
Source organism: Melanogrammus aeglefinus (assembly GCA_900291075.1). Classification (NCBI taxonomy): domain Eukaryota; kingdom Metazoa; phylum Chordata; class Actinopteri; order Gadiformes; family Gadidae; genus Melanogrammus; species Melanogrammus aeglefinus. Next base: position 24,082 of record OLKM01001322.1, on the reverse strand, counting down.
TTTTTTGTGTGCATAAAAATAGCATTGGTGTGTTTGTGCATGTATGTGTGTGTGTGGTGTTCTGTGTGTATCCGTGTTTTAGTGTGTTTGTAATTGTTTGTGTGTGAGTGGTCGAGGGCATGTTAATTGTCAGTCCCCCCACGTTTTTCTACTTCAGACAGGAGCCGCAGGCCAGTCAGACAGGTTCTTAATGTACCAAGGCCCGAGAGACAGAGAGAATGGGGGAGAGAGAGAGAGAGAATGGGGGAGAGAGAGAGAGAGAGAGAGAGAGAGAGAGAGAGAGAGAGAGAGAGAGAGAGAGAGAGAGAGAGAGAGAGGAGAGAGAGAGAGAGAGAGAGAGAGAGAGAGAGAGAGAGAGAGAGAGAGAGAGAGAGAGAGAGAGAGAGAGAGAGAGAGAGAGAGAGACCTACTACAACGTTACCACACTAATTATTTAAGACGGAGGCAACAAAATATGTCCCAGTCTCCAAAAT
>OLKM01001322.1:15000-16331 GCA_900291075.1 Melanogrammus aeglefinus | reverse complement strand
CAATTGTTGCAGCATCAACTATAGGTGTACAGTATGACTCTGGGAAACTGGGATTGTGAGTTTAGCCCATTGGAGCTCATTGGATAGACAAATATGCATTGTTTCCTATTCTGATTCAATTGTGTCAATGCAATATTTATATGATATATATCACAGTATTGTATAACAACATGGCAGCAGTCTTTATACTATATGTACCACCTAATTGCAACTTTAAAAAGAAAGCTATTCTAAACAATTTTATACATTGGAATATGTAACATCGCCTCATTAAACCAAAACATATGTAAATAGTTTTTAGATGGAAGTGTTTTGAAATGATCACACCAGTGTTTAATTGATATTCTGAAAGATATTCATTTGATAGCTGAGTTTACTGTTTAGTGGAAAAAAACAGTTTTGAGAAGAATTTGTATAGTTTTGACAAAATGATTAACACTTCTCAGGTTTGTGTTTAGAGTTTTGAGAAATTGAGCTATAGTTTCAGAAAATGTGTCTAAACGATTAAGAAAAACTGTAAAGTCAGCTCTCGTTGACGGAAATCTTCAAGCACAGTGTTTGGTTTGTTTACAGCCTGCGCGCAACGTGATTCCCGGCCACACATTACCGATTGGTTATGGCAGATCCAGAGCGGCACTGGGCAGATCCAATAGTTTCAAACTTCAACAGAAACCCGCCTTCAAGTGACTTAACGTTAGTCAATTGAGAGGGTCCAGACTCTCTGTGCAAATGAATTGAAGTACGAGAGTCTGGTAGGACCAGGCCAGGACTTCCCCTGTCGGCGCTCACACCTTCCTCCTGAGTCTCTGTGTGGGGCAGGACCACCGGACCCTCCAGAATGGCCCTACCCCAATGCCGATGCAGTCACACCTTCCCCTCAGCATCTGGCTTTCATATGGAATTAGTATTTCTGTTCACTTTTTATCGTGTTTAATTTTTAAAGTTATGAAACTTTCCCCCCTCTGAAGTCTATCTCTGCCTTGGCCTGCAGCCCCGGGAAGCCACGCTTTATTTCATTTTTGTATTTTTTTAACACCTCAAGTCATCTCCACGGCAACGGGGACCTGGGGGTCTAGGCTGTTTGATGTGGCGTGGACCGTACGACGCCCAGCGAGATCAAGAACAGGAGGAGACACTGGAGGGGCGTTCAAGGGCCCGTGAAAAGAGGGGAAAAGGAGAGCTCCTTGTCAACTTTAATGGGCTGCTTCCCTGCTGAGTACAGAGGACTGCTCACACACACACACACACACACACTCACACACACACACACACACACACACCACTCACACACACACACACACACACACACACACACACACACACACACACAC
>OLKM01001322.1:5000-10000 GCA_900291075.1 Melanogrammus aeglefinus | reverse complement strand
GCGGGACTGCAAATTAATAAGCAATAAATCACGGACGCTGGGCTGTGTTTATATAGGGTTTGATGGCACCCTAACCTGTGTGATTACTGTGTGGCATGAGTAGCGTTAGGCGGAATTAGCAGCAGCCCCCATGCGACCCGGGGTAGAGGAGGCGTAGTGAACACTGCGGTGGTTTCCCTCACAGCCGCTGTGTTTAGATTTACAAATTCTGCGATTTCAAACATAATGAGAGTAAGCCAAACAAAGGAGCCGCTTGAAAAGGGGTTTTTGAAGTATAGAAGTCGCTGGAACGTGTCAAGGCTTCTGCATGATCTTTGTGTGTGTGGGCCATGTGTTTGGCAGGACATGGGCCTGCACTTGTGCACGTGTGTTTGCATTTGTGTGTTTTTGCGGTGTGTTCACGGGTGTATGTGCGTTTGCATGTGTTTGTCTGTGCATGTGTTCACGTGTGTTTGTGGGTGTTTGCTCTTTTGTGTATGTAGGCTTGTTGCCAGAGGTGCACGTGTGCTGCTTGATTTTGTTGTTGTTTCTTGCATGTAATGTGTCTGTGTGTGTGTGTGTGTGTTGTTTGTGTGTCTGCATGTGTGTCTGTTTGTGTGTGTGCTTGCGTGTGCGTGGGCACATGTCTGTGTGTGTGTGTGTGTGTAAAGAGAGTGCCATAGGGCACCTTAACACCCTGGCTAAATCCAAAGTGAAACAATAATTCCACTCTACTTCTGTTTCTGTCATGTTGAGAAATGTAATTTAAGGCCAGTGAGTTTTGCCCCCTAGGCTTTATACTGTATATTGTGCTATAGCCCATAATCTGTGTGTGTGTGTGTGTGTGTGTGTGTGTGTGTGTGTGTGTGTGTGTGTGTGTGTGTGTGTGTGTGTGTGTGTGTGTGTGTGTGTGTGTGTGTGTGTGTGTGTGTGTGGTGTGTGTGTGTGTGTGTGTTGTGTGTGTGTGTGTGTGTGCCTGTGCTCTGTGAGTGTGTGTGTGTATGTGCTGGCCAGAAGAGACCCCAGGTTACACTCATGTCCCAATGATGTGCTTGACAGCTGTGCCCCGTGCTTTCCACTGTGCTATCTGCACACACACACACACACACACACACACACACACACACACACACACACACACACACACACACACACACACACACACACACACACACACACACACACACACACACACACACACACACACACACACACACACACACACACACACACACACACACACACACACACACACACACACACACACACACACACCGCAATTCATACACACAGGTATACACACACATCAAAGCCCACAAACACACACACACACACACACACACACACACACACACACACACACACACACACACACACACACACACACACACACACACACACACACACACACACACACACACACACACACACACACACACAGAGACACACACACACACACACACATGCACAAATGCATGCACACAATTACAGAAAAACACTTCATCCTGGCTCTTTGATTATTTACATGTATCCTTCTGTGTGTATTCACCGCTTATGGTAAGTGTGTATACCAGTATCAATACCAGTGTATGTGTGTCTGGGTGTATCTGTGTGTGTGTGGTTTGGTTGTGTGTGTGCATGTGTGTGTGTTCATGCATGCATGCATACAAGCTTGGTGTGTGTGTGTGGGGGGGTGCGTGTGTGTGTGTGTGTGTGTGTGTGTGTGTGTGTGTGTGTGTGTGTGTGTGTGTGTGTGTGTGTGTGTGTGTGTGTGTGTGTGTGTGTGTGTGTGTGTGTGTGTGTGCGTGCGTGTGTGACCAGACAGTAGACTCTCTGTGTTCTAGGACCAGTAAGGTTCACTCCGGTCAGTAAGATCAGGTCAGACCAAGTCAAGACCTAATTGGATTATAGCACATTTCCTGCTAAGAGGCAACATAAATAGACACACACACACACACACACACACACACACACACACACACACGCACGCACGCACGCACGCACGCACGCACGACACGCACAGCACACACACACACACACACACACACACACACACACACACACACACACACACACACACACACACACACACACACACACACACACACACACACACACACACACACACACACACACACACACACCATACACACAGCAGAGGCACATCTCTTGTATGGTCCATAATCTAAAGGCAGACACTGAAACAGGCATTGATCAATTCTATTACTGTCACCCCAAGTTCACTGCAATCAGGGATTTCCTTTCCGAGGCTGCATGATAGCTTTATTATTAGCATGTATTTATCCAAGTATTTAATTCCTCATACATTAGTAAACGCTAAATTATTCATAATCATCCACACAAATACAAACAACCAATTCCTCTCCATTTTTTTGTGATGTGAACAACCCTCCCCCCCCCTTTATGCAAAACGGTTGCATTGAGGGGTGTGACTCGATGTCTTGCCATCGTAATGTTTCTCCAGCCTTCTTTCTTTTCATCAATCATATTTCCGCGGCCTTTTCTTACATACACCTCCAGCCAACGCGCACACACACACACACACACACACACTCATGATGTTGTGTCTGGCGATCTTCATCAACGAACGTCAAAGGGTTTTGGTAATTGCCCACGTAGACCAGAGAGCGCCCTAATGCACGCGTCGCTCCTCATTCAAAGCCCTCCTTCGGTAACCACTCCCCTCCCGCCTCACGCCATAACACGAAGGGCTTTTTACACTAAATGATTGATGTGTCACTGAACCACATTTTCCACTTCATTAATAAAAAATGGCATCTTTATTTATTAATGGGTAATATACATATACCATGTATTTATGATTCAATTAGGGGGTGGGGAATGGGGGGGGGGGGGGCGGTGATTGGAGAGCCCTTGTTGTGATCTGGAGGCATTTGCAAGCGGGGCGGTTGGGGGGGGGGGGGGCTGGTGAGATCAGTGAGATCGCTGGCGGGGGTTAGTGTAGTGGTTTACCGTGTAAGTCTAAAAACGTAGCTGCTTGGCTAATGGAGCTCAGTAAATACCTTGCTCATCTTGCCATAGCAGACGTTTGACTGTATAGGGCGTAAAGGCGGTGCAAATTAACGAGGGGGTTTTTATGGTTTCGGTGGGTCTTTAGTCGTATATCTCGCGAGTGTGCTGCATTCTTGTTAAACACGAGTGGATACACTCTCAGCAGGGCTGTAGCGTGCTCTAGACAGAGGTGATACATCCTGTACAAACACACGGTCACCACGTTCCTTTTGGAATAATAAATGATTTAGCTTCCCCTTTAGTCATTGCTTAAGATTACGATTTCATTACTTTTTTAAGGAGGAGGTGACCTCAACCTGAATGATTTTGCCATTTTGTAAAGGGCTGAATGGTCGAAGCAATAGCTCATGACCTGCTTTTCTAAGTCTGGTGTGTTTACAATGACACCAAGAAGTTTGGTCCATTCAGCAGTAATTATAATAAGGTGTGGCTAACTTTGAATTGTTTGGACGGTTGTTCGAATGCCTCTAGATTGGCACAAAATTTGTGCCAGATGTAGTCTGTTTATGGTATGGCTATTTATGAATTACCACTTGGGTGACACTTCCCCACTCAAAATACCATCAAATATTTACGTGTCATGGAGGGTGCGGGGAACTTTGATCATGAAACCTGCAGTTTCAATCCCTCCATGTTCATTAATCAGTGGTGATTGGCTCTCTCCCCTCTTATGTGCGCTTGCAGAGGTCTGGCTATTGGAGAATTTGTATTGAACGCAAGATTGGGCACCTTCTGTTAAAAATAGTTTTGTGATAAAAAAATATTTTGTTAATGACGTTTTTTTTTTAGCACAGGATGCAAGCCAACAATGCAGTGTTCAACAGTGTGAACAGGCCACAGTAGGGAAATAGATTACAGCTACACAACCCTTGTAAATCAATTGTAAAGGAGGACACTCATTTTGTTGGGCTTTAATAGCTGAACAGTAGCGGCTACTAAATTAGCCTATATTAGTGTGGCGTGTACGTGTGTCTTGTGTAAGTGTGTGAGTGCGAGACTGCATGTGCTGGTGTGCGTGTGAGTGTAAGCGCTAACCCAATAGACGTAACAGTACAGTGCTAGCGTCTAGTGTAGCGCCAGGGCTAATAGAAAGATAATGACTCTGTCCAAGCTTATGCCTCTATTAAATCTCCCCCTAATACTCTTCTCCTCCCGGAAGGACGGCTGTATTAAGGCCGGCTCCGCTTTTATGACTGCAGCGTTATGAGAAAAGTGAGAACATCAATGAATATTCATGGAGAAACGCCATTAAGTACCTCATACAGGCAGTCTCTGTTTACAATAAGAGCTAAAGGTGGTTTCATATTAAAAACTGTTTCAATGGACTGTGAAAAAAATAAAAATATTTAATGCCTTGGAGTTAAGCTGAGCTGCCAGAAAAAATGTTATCACCTAAAGTGCCACTGACAATGGTGCTAAATGATATAAAGAGTAATTTGACACTGGGCGTTCAGATTATTGGAGCGAGCCAAGTGCAATTCAAGGGGAGAGAATACTTTGGTTATTTGGAATTAAGTATTTTTATCCGCTGTCTTTATTTCAAAAGCTGTCACTTCAGCTGAAGGTCTCCTTTTTGAGAAGAAAGTTCATTTTTTGAAAGAAAGAAATAATAATTGCATTGATATTTAATTTGCTATAGGCCTACTTCCATCAGGATGACCATTTATGTGTAAAATGCGGTGGCAGTAAAAAAAATTGACAAAGGGATGAAAGAGAGTTAAAAATTCAGTTGCCAATCCTTGATTCCACACATTTTATACCGTAATTGGTCCCTTTTTTCCATTATAATTACTTAAAGGTATAACATGTGATTACTGCCACTAGAGGTCTATAGATCAAAACAATAACAAAATGCTGGGTTCGATGACTTTGAACTGGTAACATGGGAGTTGTTGTCTTCACCACCATTACCAGTCGAATGAAGTTGTCGTAATAAACTTAGCGTTGACTTGCTAACTTACCATTAG
>OLKM01001322.1:0-2500 GCA_900291075.1 Melanogrammus aeglefinus | reverse complement strand
TACCGATCACAGTTTTAAAAAATAACTGATCAAAAATAAAATACATTGTGGTTCACTTCACTTCTGTGTCCTGCTCGCCCATATCCTCTGCCCTATCGGCTGGTTCCATGACTCCCTGTTGGCTGATCCTGGAGCCAGCGGAGTTAATGGCTTCAACAGATATGGTTGTGGACCTAGTCAAGCCTATGTTCTGGGGAGGAATGAGTAAGATTGTGGAGGTGGAGGTGTAGAAATGGAGGAAAATCCTCCACCTCAAAAGCTTCCTCTGTAAACACGGAATGCCTAAACTCTGCGTTGGACAGTGTGACATTGCTCATTATGATGGCGCTGATACGATATTGCGACAAATGGGCTAATTGATAGCTAGCCATGGGCCACTGTCCACTTAGCATTTCTTTCTGGCAGAATAGTGCTGGTGCTGGGGAATGCTGGGTTGGAGCACTCGTTTGGTGAGAGAAAATAATGCTCTACGTGGTTATCACAAACCGTCGTTGTATGATAGACCAGCGTCACACAGTATTCTTTTTGGTATCTTTTCTTCAAATTTCATAACGTTCCAGATGACAGACTCTTCAAGAAGGAAGCTGCTCCACCATGTTCTTGGTTAAAAGAAAATCCTGTTATGATTGGTGGCCTGAAAAGGAGGGGCAGTGACGACACCAACAGCCTTCTGGAAGATTCTTAGGTGTCCTTATTCCAGCTGAAACAGTGGGTTCAATGGTCCTTTAAGGATAAGGACTGCACGATGCATGTTACCATGACTGCAATGAGCCTTGGCCATCCCGCCTCAACCACCGTCTGGTGATCTGACACAGGATCAACAACCTCCAAAACACCTGCTCAGGGAAACTTTGTGATCTATGAGTTACCAGCCAGCCATACCTTCAAAGAGCCTTGGAAACCAGTTCTCCAACTCCAGATTCCACCCAGGATTAAACCCTGGTGGTCTTTGGAGAAAATAAGAAGTGATGGCTGGGTAAGGAGATAGACATTGAGCGTGAGCCATACTACAACAGTAAAACTTCAGGCCCTTTACCCTTCTGCCTGCTCCATGGTCATTTCTGGATCTATGCTCTCAGGTGCAGTGCAGCCCGACCACGCCTCCATAACCCAGCCAGCTGCCCCAGAAGCCATCCATCGAGAGGCCACTGGGGAACACCATGAGCGAGGACAAGCCCTGGGGATCTGAGCCCACAGCAAAGAGGAAAAGGACCCACCCTGCGTCTCAGTCCAATTCGACCACGCCACCGTCACCCAGGCAACCGTATGGAAAGCATCCCCTTAGAGTCTGCCGGAGGACATCATGAGTGAGGATGAGCTGGTGGGTTCTGAGCCCACAGCCAAGAAGAAAAGGGCAATGGAAGACCGTCGCCAGCCGCGATAGATTTCACAGATGGTTGCCGGAAGCTTGAGCACACTTGACCAACATGAGCTCAGCTTAAATCATTTAACTGCATTTTACCATCTGCAAAAAAATAAATAAATAAATTAAAGACCAAAGAATCCACGTGGTCAAGATAAAAGTTGTAAATTAAATCAATCGATTGATAGGTCACCATATCATGGCGTGATCTCGTTCGTTAACCATATTCTAATGTCAGCAAATGTCTTTGTCTTGAATTTCTTAGAAATGGCATGAGAGATAGACATCCGTTGTCCAACAGTTGTGATTTACATGCCTTACATTAAATCTAGATTGACGAGGGAAACGTTCTCATCCCAATCTCTTGTTAAATCAAGTACTTAGCTCGGACCGCACCTGTCCACTATCAGGCAAGGGGCAGCATATACAGATGGATCTAAAACATGGCCGTGTTGTGCCAATTCTCGGACTCCAAACCCTTGCATTTCTTATAATTATGTGTGGCATTATCCAAAGCATCATAAACTTGTACACTACAGTCGATAAAGCTCTGCCCCGTCTAGGAGATTGTGAAAACAGTTGAAGTGGCAACTATCAAACTAAATAAATTGGTCCCAACCATTAAATAACATGACTGTCCATGATGACTTGAGCAATGATGCTGGTTAGAAGCAATGAAGGGCGATTTAATTTTCATTGGCTTTATGGAGTTAATTACACAGTTCTAAATGTGAATTTCAAGGTGTCACGGTACTAGATTTCACATGTGTAATATATTATCCGTATTAAATAAATGTTACTAAAATATAGAAAGGACTAAAGCTTAATATTCCCATTGGCCTGGAAAAAAAATATTCAAACATGCAACTGCCGTCAAAGACACACACAAACCCGCAGACACACGCACACACACACATCCCTGTAATCAAGATGTTTGTCTTTCCCTTTTTTTTTACTTAACTCTTTCTATCCCACCAGCTCTCTCCATCTCTCTCTCTCTCTCTCTCTCTCTCTCTCTCTCTCTCTCTCTCTCTCTCTCTCTCTCTCTCTCTCTCTCTCTCTCTCTCTCTCTCTCTCTCTCTCTCCCTCTCTATTTTTATATCTTCTTATCTATATAGATATATATCTTGCACGCAC
>OLKM01001321.1:122500-147921 GCA_900291075.1 Melanogrammus aeglefinus | reverse complement strand
GAGGAGAGAGACGGAGAGAGAAGAGGAGAGAGAGAGAGAGAGAAGAGAGAGAGAGAGGAGAGAGAGAGAGAGAGAGAGAAGAGTGGTGAGAGAGAGAGAGGAAAGCGAGCGAGAGAGGGAGAGAGAGGGAAGAGAAGAGAGAGAGCGAAGAGGAGAAGAAGATTTGACAAAACCGTACAGTACATTTCCACTGTGAGGAGAGAGGGAAAGAAAGGGAAAGAGAGGGAGAGAGAGGGAGAAGGAGAGGGAGAAGGAGAGAGAGAGAGAGAGAGCGACAGCGAGAGGGAAAGAAAGAGAGAGAGAGAGAGAGAGAGAGAGAGAGAGAGAGAGAGAGAGAGAGAGAGAGAGAGAGAGAGAGAGAGAGAGAGAGAGAGGTTGATTGTTGATTAGTGTGTTGAATAGTAGTTAGTACAATGCTCAAATTAAAGTATGGATGCATTTGTCTGTTTCTGGTTCGCCTGTCAACAAAGACATTAAGACACAGAACCATTCGGAGGCAGACCTAAAGCGTCCTGGAAGTGACCTCCAGATCTGCGGTGCGTTTAAACTAAAAGCTGCTTCGCGCTGCTGGTCCCAACCCTGGGAACAGTACACAGGCCGGTCCCTGGAGACCTCGGAGCAGGGCAGGACGCCGGCGCAGTGGTTTTACTGCGTCACGCGTCCTGATGCCCTGGTCCTTCTGGACACTCTCCCACAACAAGCCTCTCACCCATCTGCTCCACGATGTCGGGGGGGAAGACGCGGGAGGCGAAGGCCCGGCGGAAGATGTCGGAGAACTCCCTGTCCAGACCCCCGATGCCCATCTTCTCAAAGTTCCACTCGGGGTTGATGATGGTCTGCCGCGCCTCCTTGGTTTTGGCCTTGCCTAGCGGACAGAGGAGGGATGGGTGGTAGGTACGGTAGTGGTGGACAGTGGGAGATGGAAGAGCAAGGGGAGAGGGGGAGAGAGGGGAGAGAGGGGGGGAGAGAGGGGAGAGGAGAGAGAGGGGAGGGGAGAGGGGGAGAGAGGAGAGAGAGAAGAGGAGGAGAGGAGGGGAGAGGGGGGAGGAGAGGAGAGAAAGGAGGGGAGAGGGGGAGAGAGGAGGGGAGAGGAGGGGAGAGGAGGGGAGAGGAGGGGAGAGGAGGGAGGAGGAGAGAAGAGGGAGAGAGGAGGGAGAAGAGAGAGAGGAGAGAGGGGAGAGAGGGGAGGAGAGAGGGGGGAGAGGAGGAGAGAGGAGAGGAGGGGAGGAGAGGGGAGGAGGGAGGGGGAGAGAGAGAGGAGGAGAGGAGGGGAGAGGGGGGAGGAGAGGAGGAGGGAGGGGGGAGAGAGAGGAGGAGGAGGAGAGGAGAGAAGCGATGAAAGCAGAAGAGGAGATGAAGACCGTGTCTATTTATTAAGAAACATTCGAGGTCAGGTATACTCTTTAAGTCCGACGGTCCCATCTGGTTCTGTTGTCAAGTTCCTTCCCATCATTAAACTGGAGTGGCTCCACAGGGTAACCTTCAAATGAGATCCGACTGAAACCCCCCCAGCCCGGATACATCACAGGCCTCAAAAAGAAAGACCCCAGTGGAAGAGGTAGGGGGTAAATAATCAAATTAAGAATAAAAGCTAAAGCTGTCATCATTTAGAGGAGTCAAATTAAACAAGCAGCCTGATCTTAAGGTTTGCTGGCGGTTGGTAAACATTCGTCCAATCTTGAGATGGTATGTCACTCCTTTAAAGGTGAAAATCAGGTTCAATATGGCTTCTTTTTCGGCTGCAAATGTGACAGCTGACTCCAACCCCACACGTTGTTCAAAAACCTGCTCTATCCAGGTCCTGCTTGGTTCGTGGGGGCGAGCGAAGGCCTATGGCTGTTCTCCTGCACTACACTGCCCCCTTCTGGAAGGCGAGAGACACTACCATAGAATGGGCTCCTGGTTTTAAAGTCATAATGCATCCATCGTAATATGCACACCCGAGCTCATTTCACACTTGTTACGTCTGCTCTCCTTGCAACTTAGTTTTCTCGGTTTTTTGAACTTTGTCATTCCTACGGTAGGGTGAGAAATACAAACATTGAACCTGCCGTCAACGTAAGCATTTATTTTAATGACATACAATGACTGGACATGAGGGACAGGGATCTGGAGCAGAAGATACGTACCGACCAGGGTCAGGGAGGACGTCTCCGCCTTCTCAAACACCACCTGACTGTTGCCCACCATCAGCCCCACGTCGATCTGTCCCAGAGGAGAAGGACTGTGAGCATCACCTACTTCAACCCCCCCCCCCCCCATCCGCCCGGCTGTGTGACCCCCTAAGGCAGGGTCCAGGTGTGAAGCCCCTTGTCCATCTCATTTATTTATGACATGACGCCTTCTAGGGAAGTGCAATATACTCCATTTTACTGCACTTCATTTATTGATGTGTGTGTGTTATATGATAAATAGTGCTGTAGGTGTCTTGTTCAATGTCTGTGTGGCTGTACTACTCATTGCCTCTCGGGGACATTCAAGTTTTCTAAGTCTAAGTCTGAAGCTCCAGAGTCAGTCTAAGTCTGAAGCTCCAGAGTCAGTCTAAGTCTGAAGCTCCAGAGTCAGTCTAAGTCTGAAGCTCCAGAGTCAGTCTAAGTCTGAAGCTCCAGAGTCAGTCTAAGTCTGAAGCTCCAGAGTCAGTCTAAGTCTGAAGCTCCAGAGTCAGTCTAAGTCTGAAGCTCCAGAGTCAGTCTAAGTCTAGCTGAAGCTCCAGAGTCAGTCTAAGTCTGAAGCTCCAGAGTCAGTCTAAGTCTGAAGCTCCAGAGTCAGTCCAAGTCTGAAGCTCCAGAGTCAGTCTAAGTCTGAAGCTCCAGAGTCAGTCTAAGTCTGAAGCTCCAGAGTCAGTCTAAGTCTGAAGCTCCAGAGTCAGTCTAAGTCGGAAGCTCCAGAGTCAGTCTAAGTCTGAAGCTCCAGAGTCAGTCTAAGTCTGAAGCTCCAGAGTCAGTCTAAGTCTGAAGCTCCAGAGTCAGTCTAAGTCTGAAGCTCCAGAGTCAGTCTAAGTCTGAAGCTCCAGAGTCAGTCTAAGTCTGAAGCTCCAGAGTCAGTCTAAGTCTGAAGCTCCAGAGTCAGTCTAAGTCTGAAGCTCCAGAGTCAGTCTAAGTCTGAAGCTCCAGAGTCAGTCTAAGTCTGAATCTGGCCCTGATCACTCCTGGATCAGCGTTTGCGGCGCCCATAGAACAGACAACGTCAACTTTGACGCTAACCTCTCCAGCGCCAACCAATTACATCCCGGTTCAATATTGTGGCCCTGAAAATAAAATGTATTATTACAGTTTTATTTGTAAATAATTAATAAATAGGGCATTGTACTGCAAAGGAGCATTGGTAATGTATTCATAATCCCTTAGCCCCAGCCTAGTGCCTGCCCTGGGGGAGAGCAGGTCTTGGACGAGGGACGTGGCGCCTGCTAAGAGAGGGAGGTTGAAGCACCTTCTGCTTCTTGCCCGTTGGCATCTCCCCCTTTAGGATGCTGGAGTCCATGGCCTCGATGTCCTTGATGACCAGACCGAACAGCTTGTCGCAGAAGCTGAACACCAGCTGAGGAGGAAGGAGAGAAGGGAAGGAGTGAGGAAGGAGACAGCGAGATGCACCGAGAGTGTGTGTACGGTGATGTGCTTTTGTGCGATCCGTCCGCAGTTTTTTTGTGAGCATTTAAAATAGAAATGTGTGCACACCTACGCGTGCTCCCCCAGAGGGACCGTTACTCTTCCTACCTGACTTCGGGGGCATGTGTGTGTGTGTGTGTGTGTGTGTGTGTGTGTGTGTGTGTGTGTGTGTGTGTGTGTTGTGCGTGCATTCGTGCGTGCGTGTGTGCGTGCGTGTGCATTGTGCAGACCTGCTGTGTGACGGAGAAGCCCTGGTTGTTGAACTGCTGGATGAACTCGGCGGCCATCTTGTCGGAGTCGTAGGCGGAGGAGTCTGTGCTCTTCTTCTGCAGGAAGTCGATCTCCACCGTCATGGACCCGATGCACTGCTTGGACTTGTCAAAGTTGTAGTTGGCCACTGGGGGGGGTGGGGAGGTTATCCATTGTCGTCATTATTATAATATCTGCAATATATCACTTTGATCCTTTCCAACTTTGTAATATCTTATCCTGAAAAAGGCTTCCAAATGACGAGTTTAAATCCTTACTTAACTGATCACATGATAATACTATAATCTAACGTAGGGCCTGTGATTGAGAGCCTCCAGTGAATGCTTCAAACTGATATTGAGTATATTTTGGATCTTTGAATGGTGATTAAGTAGATTAACCAATGAGAGAAGGTTACCTTCAACTTCCTGGCCAATGGATAGACCCGCCCACTTCCTCTGCAAGACAGACAGAGGACAGTTAAGAGTTTCCACTGAGACACACTGAGATAAGAAATATGAAATAAATACGTGAATGTGTGTCTGTGTGAGTGCTTGTGTGTGTGTTTGTGTGAGTGTGTGTGTACGTGTTTGAGTGTGCATCTGTGTGTGTGTGGGAGTGTGTGTGTGTGTGTGTGTGTGTGTGTGTGTGTGTGTGTGTGTGTGTGTGTGTGTAGTGTGTGTGTGTGTGTGTGTGTGTGTGTGGGAGTGTGTGTGTGTGTGTGTGTTTGCATGTGTGTGAGATTGTGTGTGCGTGTGTTAGCTTCCGTCTGTGTCTGTGTGTGTGTGTGTGTCTTTGTGAGTGTATGCATGTGTCTGTCTGTGTGTGAGTGTGTGTGTGTGTCTGTGTGTGTGTGTGTCTTTGTGAGTGTATGCATGTGTCCACCTGTGTGTGAGTGTGTGTGTCTCTGTGTGTCTGTGTCTTTGTGAGTATATGCATGTGTCTACCTGTGTGCGTCTGTGTGTGAGTGTATGCATGTGTCCATCTGTGTGTGAGTGTGTCCGTCTGTGTGCGTCTGTGTGTGTTTGCATGTGTCTTTCTGTGTGTAAGTGTGTGCGTCTGTGTGCCTCTGTGTGTGTCTGTGTGTGTGTGCATGTGTCTGTCTGTGTGTGTGAGTGTGGGGTGTGTGTCTGTGTGTGTCTGTGTGTGTGTGCATGTGTTTGTCTGTGTGTGTGAGTGTGGGTGTGTCTGTGTGTCTGTGTGTGTCTTTGTGAGTGTGTGCATGTGTCCATCTGTGGGTGTGTCTGTGCATCTGTGTGTGTCTGTGTGCGTGTGTGTGTGTGTGTGTGTGTGTGTGTGCATGTGTCTGTCCTGTGTCTGTGTGAATGTCTTCGTACCTGGGGCAGACTGAAGGCGATCGTCCCAGGGACCACAGTGGTGTGGCTCTTGACCGTGAACACAAACTTGTGGTTGGGGGTGGTCTTTACGGTCACATGTCTGTGGAGAAGACGGAGGGCACAAAGCTGAAGCTCCCTGCTGCTGAGGATTCACATACCTTCACCTCAAATATAAAAATAACACTACTATTACTATTAAGCTTGGAAGTCGGCAAAAACACGTTTAAAATGGAAAGAGCCAAGCCTTTTCCTTTTCATCACGTTCATCTCTTATTAGAGTCTATTAGCACACGGGTGTGACCTCCCGTTGCGCAGGGAGGAGTGAGTTCATAAAGCCGTGTTCGGAGGGGATTTGCTTATTCTCCATGGTGTATTGTTTCTCCCGTTGTGAGCGTGGGCTGCAGTGTGTCTCCTCAGATTGGGCAGGGAATTCAACCTCTTGGCAGGCGTCTCCCCGGACTCATTCACTTGTAGCCAAGTAATTAAAGGGGACGTATTGTACCATCAGGTGTGAGCGTGATTAGCTTCACAAGCCGTTTCCAAAACGTGTCTGTTTGCTTGTAAGGCTAATCACACTCACACCTGGTTGTATAATATGTCCCCTTTAACCTCTTCTCACTTATCAGTGAGTTATGTTGTGCAGGCCCAAATTGTCAATCGCTGTAATTTGATTGGTTGATTTTCCATTAGGTGGGAGGAAGGCCCCCTAGGGAGCTATGGGGGGTACTGCAGGACAGGGGTACAGGGAGATGGGAAGGGGGGAAGAATATAGTGTGTGTGTGCGTGTGCGTGTGCGCGCGCGTGTGTGTGTGTGTGTGTGTGTGTGTGTGTGTGTGTGTGTGTGTGTGTGTGTGTGTGTGTATGTGTGTGTGTGTGTGTGTGTGTGTGTGTGTGTGTGTGTGTGTGTGTGTGTGTGTGATTGCTTGATCGATTGTTTGATCACTTAATGTATAGATACTGCACATACAGATTGGAATGAAAATGTAACATAATCAAAAAAAAAAGAAATGTTTTTGTTGCTTCCATCAGAATCATTAGTATGTTTTATCTTGATGAATCGTGTTCGATCAATTAGTACATCAGAGCTTCTCGAAACACAAAACAACAATTTGTCATTATGCAAATCACTGCCAACAGAAAAGGTCATTTTCTATCCTTCAGGCGTTTAACACATCCCAAGAGGAAAAGTGGGAGTGTGCGTTTGTTTGTGTGCTTGAGTGTATGTGTTTGTGTGTGTATGTGTGTTTGTGTGTTGAGTGTGTGTGTGTGTTGTGTGTATGTGTATGTGTGTGTGTGTGTGTGTGTGTGTGTGTGTGTGTGTGTGTGTGTGTGTGTGTGTGTGTGTGTGTGTGTGTGTGTGTTGTGTGTGTGTGTGTGTGTTGTGTTAATGTGTTTGTGTGTGTGTATGTGTGTGCATGTGTTTTTGAACGTGGGAGTGTGTGTATATTTCTGTGTTTGCGTTTGTGTGTGTTTGTGTGTGTGTGTGTGTGTGTGTGTGTGTGTGTGTGTGTGTGTGTGTGTGTGTGTGTGTGTGTGTGTGTGTGTGTGTGTGTGTGTGTGTGTGTGTGTGTGTGTGTGTGTGTGCGTGTGTGTGTGTGTGTGCCCTCCTACTCACTGTCCTGACTGCAGATCTTTCTCGCTCACCACAGCACAGTTGGTGAGTGACAGCTCGTCTGTCGGGCAGCGGGCTGCCTGCATGGTCTGTGGGGGGGTGGGGAGGAAGAGGAAGAGGAAGAGGAGGGTCACAACAAGATGCTCGATAAGATACTGGAACCAGGGTTTTACATAATTCATCATAATTCAGCTGAGGCAATGAATTCCAATGGTTCTTAATATTTGAGAAAATAACGACTCTTAACTGTATAACACTTTATTTACATTCCAGAACAGAAAGCTAGACAATTCAACTTGGCCATAAGCATGCGATTAAAACACCTTAAAAATAATACTAGTGAATTCATGTATTAACTAATTAATCATAATAATAACGATAAAAATAATATTAGTTATAAAAACAAGGAGGAAATAATATTAGTATTCATTATTCATTCATAGATGGTACATTTGTCGGTGCTACCCTTAAGGGGTAAGGGTAAGAGTTAAGTCCCCCATTGGCTCGTCACACCAAATGTAAACCCTTGACACCGAAGGCCAGGTAGATAGATAATCAACATTTGCTACAATCCACTGGGTAGGCTGGTATATACAGTTAATATAATCTCAATTAATATTTTGTGGCAGGTGAAAGCATTGAGAGTATTGAATTCCCTGGCGCCATTATTATCACTACTGTGACCGATGGTCTAAAAAAGCCTTTTCAACGATTCCTCAATTCCTCTACTTACCCCACCACTAGTTAGACCAGGTTAGTATCTTTCCATTGAGGGGTTATAAATATTAAGATGTTAAACGTAGCCTAAATAATAGCCAGTTATAAAGTGGTAATCAAAGACTGATATATAAGTCTTTGATTACAATTTCTTATCGTTTCAAATTTCATCATGTAACATTGACCTAGTATCTAATATGGGTGCTGCAGTCCAGATTCACAATATTGGATTGTCACCTCCGGTCACCTCCTCCCCAGGGTTGCCAGACAACTATAAACCTCTGTCTTGAAATCCTTCTGGGCTCTGAGCTGTCTCCCACCTTCAAATGCATCTCCAAGATCCACCCGTTAGAGAACGGCTCAAGGAACAGAGCTTTATTGAAACAGAGAACAATCTACTGCAGTCCCATTTGATCCTGTCTGTTTGCTCGCCCCTGTAGCTGCAGAACACCGTGTATTGTTTGCAAATTTGTTTTATATCTGGCATTCCACTGAGAGAAAAATAAATCAAGACACACAGGCCAAACAAAAACAAACGTTCCCCCCCGAAATGGACATTTTTAAAGGTTGTCGGTAGACATGTTGTCGGAGACGCCAGTAGTTCGACGTAGCATGTTTTCCTTTGGCGCATTAGCTACATATCGTACCTTTAAGGGATAACAGTTATTAACACATGTCATCGAGGTACTCTGAAGGCAGAGAGACGGGAGAGGAGGGAGTGATTGAATACAAAACGAGCGGAGAAGAGACAGAGAACACAATCTCCTCTCAACCCTCGCAGCTCATTGCGATTCCCACAATGCCACACTGACATCCACCCTTCCACTCAAATCACATCACCGTCTTATCTCCCACACAAGCACAACAAGGGAGGATTCAAAACGCGTACGAGGCACGCTTCTGCGCGTCCTCGGCACGATCCCGCAGCGGCGGACGGCCTAAAGACACGGTAACCGTGGCAACACGGGGGCTCTGCAGGCAGCGCTGCCTTCCCACAGCGGCGTGTGGGCGGCGTGTTCACCGGGACCACTGCGGAGAGGCCTCAGTCGGTGTGTCGAAGGGAGGGCGAGAGGTCAGCCAGCCGAAGGGCGAAGCTGCTCAGAAAGGGTCTCCCGCCGCTGGTCTACTTTAAAAGGTGTTACCTAGGTGAGCGTGGTTACTGCGTGATGGATGGAGGCAGAATGAATGCCGGGATACCCGCACCACTCTCCCTGTGCCACACGGAATACCTTCTGTGTTAAATACTAGACCCGCTCTCTCTCTACCCTCCTCTCTCTCTCTCTTACCCAAGCACACACGTACGCATGCACACACGCACACAGGCCCCGTACACACGCACGCACGCACGCACGCACGCACGCACGCACGCACCAGCACGTACGCACGCACGCACGCACCACACGCACGTACGCACGCACGCACGCACGCACGCACGCACGCACGCACACACACACTCATTCATTTGATTGTGTCTCAAGCGACCCTTGTTTTATTTCCAGCGTTCGGGTCGATGCGTCAACGTGAATCTCCCTCTTATCGGTGCTGCTGCTGTCACATCAGGTGACAGCGGACTCCGCCACGAGAATGACTCAATAAACCATCTCTCCAGGTCGATATCAGCCTCCAGACGACCCATTTTTTTTTTCCCGAAATACAGCTCTCAGTTGGATAGCATGTATGCAGTGAGAAGAGAGCTGAGCCCTTGACAGAGACGGCAGACCCCCCATATCAGACCCCCCGCCCCCCCAGCCCGGACCACCTGCCCCTCCTGGGGGGTGGGGGGGGGCATGCCCTCCTCCTTCAGCCCCTCCACAGTCCCTCCAGGGGGGCTCACACTAGAATGTGCGGTACAAAACTGAATAGATGTAGAATGTACGCGTGAACTAGATCAAGACAAACCCGATCTGTGAAGACAGAAGTGTCCATTTTGTTAGGGTTCAGTTCTGAGCTGGTGGCGCAGTGGGGGGTCATTTGTTTCTTTCTGTATACAGCAGCTAGCGGAGCCCTTAGTGGCCAGATAATACATTTATCCTCCTCCGAGACAAAACACAATATTCAATGTTCATGTTCGAAGGCCGGTGTTAAAGCAGCCGACAAAGAACAGAGATCAAACAAGAGAATACATGCAATTAAAATACAAATATAAAATTATAGTAACTGCAATAAAGATACACTCGTATACAAAACATTTCATTGTAATAAACTGAGAAACTAATAGCAACATTTTAATAAATACATTATGACCAAGTTAACAAATCTTAATTACCTTTGTTAACCAACTTTCATGTCATATTTGGCCTGCTAAGCCCTTTGAGACTGTAACGGTGATTAAGGGCTATACAAATCAAATGAAATTGAATTGAACTTAGACATTATTAAGTACAAATGATTAAAGTGAAGGTAAGTCATTAGGATAGAGTGTGGAAAGAAAGAATAAGAGAGGGGTTAATGTGAAGGATAAAGAGAGAAAGAGGGAAATAAGTTGTGGACAGGCAGATCAATAAAGAAGCTGAGGAGAGGTGAGTTGGAATGAGGTGATTTCTGAAACACTTGTAAGTGTGGTTAGAGAGAGAGAGAGAGAGAGAGAGAGAGAGAGAGAGAGAGAGAGAGAGAGAGAGAGAGAGAGAGAGAGAGAGAGAGGAGAGAGAGGAGAGAGAGGGAGAGAGAGAGAGTGAGCGAGCGTGAGTGAGTGAGGTGGAGTGAGTGAGTGAGAGAGAGAGAGAGAGAGGAGAGAGAGAGGAGAGAGAGAGAGAGAGAGAGAGAGAGAGAGAGAGAGAGAGAGAGAGAGAGAGAGAGAGAGAGAGAGAGAGAGAGTGAGAGAGAGTGAGAGATAAAATATTAGGAAGCAGAAGAGAAAGGGAGGGAGATAAAGAAAGAAAGAGAGAGGGAGAATTGGGTGTGGATGGGAGAGAGAGAGAGAGAGAGAGAGAGAGAGAGAGAGAGAGAGAGAGAGAGAGAGAGAGAGAGAGAGAGAGAGAGAGAGAGAGAGAGAGAGAGAGAGGGAGAGAGAGAGGTGAGAGGGAGAGAGAGAGAGAGAGAGAGAGAGAGAGAGAGAGAGAGAGAGAGAGAGAGGAGAGAGAGAGAGAGAGAGAGAGAGAGAGAGAGAGAGTGAGAGAGAGAGGTGTGGAAGGGAGAGAGAAAGATGAATGAGACAGAGAGAGGGGTGGGAGGTACTGCGGCACTGCCTCTTGGCTGTAAACAAGCCCTGTTGCAGAGGTGAGACAGCACATTTCACTAGTCTTCTATCTCTCCAAGGAAGTGTCCGCCATAATGACCTCTGATGCTCTAGGGCAGACGAAGAAGTGAACACAAATGGATAGAATATATATTAAATCCTGTTCCTCCTAGAACCATCGGCCCTGGGCTCATCAGCCAATGCCACGGGAGTGGCAGAGGAGAGGGTCTCTAACGATGCAATACAACAGGTTAAGTGGACACAAACCGTCCAAAGACTATAAAAGACGTCATTGATACTTAAAGCTGCACTCAGCAATTTCTGCTGGTCCCACTTTGCTTTGATTAAATTGTGTCTTGTTTGGGTTGCTTGCCACTGCTGGCCGGGGCCATGAGACTCGATCAAAACAATGTGGGCAGTGGCTAGCAGCAGAAAGTGCTGAAAGCAGCTCTAGGAGTGGTGGTGGTGAGTGGTAGAGTAGCCTTGGCGTGCCAGACAGATCGGGTCAGCGTCGGGGACTGATTTATTGGGCCGCGAAGGATGTTCCCTTTGGAAACCCTCCTGTGAAAGGTAGTGTGTGATTGTGCCGTCAACCAACAGAAGCCTCCTCTGCTGTACGGGCACCACGCTGGGCTTTTTCTGCCTGGACTAGACTGAGTATATTACATTTAAAAAGTACATCTTATCGTATCTTATTCAGGGGTTCCCTCCAGCCTTAACCATATTCTAAATTTCCGAACTCCTCTAGTACTTGCTTAATTAAGTCCACAATATTCGCTAAATATTGGAGAAAGGTTTAGTTTTCTTTTGGAAAACTGGGAGAAAAGAATAGAATAAGAATAAGTCTAACTTATTGCTGTTAAGATGTAAAGGCACCTGGCGGGTGGATTAGCCTGGACCGATAGGCCTGGACCAGAGACATCGTTAGACCAAATCACTTAAATCTCTTACCCATCATTATGATTTCACTAAAGAATCATTTCTTCTCGGTTGAATCCAATCACATAGGACAATGAAGCCTTCATTTGGCCCAACCAATGTATAGGTAATTAAGATTAGCCACATCACCTCAGGCTTGAAGATACTACAGATGACTTTCAAATGTAATATTTATCCCCATTTGAAACTGTTAAAGACACAGATACATACGTGCGTTTACATGACCCTCAAGAAAATCAAATTATTGGGTTAGTCCAACTATGATTGGATTATTAAGATGCATGTATACACCTTAGTCAAACTATAGAATCTAATCGAGTTACTCCTAGTCGAATTAAGACACCTAGATTATTCGATTGTTAGTCGAATTAATAAGTGTGCATGTACCGGGACGGATCGCATGGATTTGGATTTTGCGTTCTGCGCATGCTCGAGACTTGTCCCGGGGGCCGTGATCCGGAAGTATAAGGAGACGATAGTCACGTTGTTGTCGCCGTCGGAAAAAACGAGAGACGGCGATTTATTTAAAAAGGTGGCGAAGAGGATGGAGGAAGCCAGTCTCGTGCAAATGTAGTTACCCCCCTGTAAGAAGTGTGTCATCATCAACATGCATCCAGTACAAACTATGCTTCTGTTACAAGAGTAGCGTATGTGTGTGCGCGAGAATGGCAGTGTGTGTGTGTGTGTGTGTGAGTGACTTCAGCGAGCGAGGAGAGCGAGCGCGTGTCAGTTTAGTGAATGAACGAGTCCGGTTGTGTCTTTGCAAAAGACGTGTACTGTTAAGTTAGTGGAACTACGAATAAAGTACCCAGCATGTCAATAATTGCTGGCCGCTTCATTCCGACCTGTAAGCAGCAGACCCACTGCCGGTCAAACCCCCGAGAGAACATCGGCCCTGGAGGGAACGACTCTCCTGTGCCCCTCGACTACGGTCTGGGAGCCGACAGCAGCAAACGTAACACTTTCACCCAAGGCTGAATTAAAAGTAAGCCTACATGTCTTTCTAAATGTTGGTCATCAACAAGGTTGTAAAGTAGTAACCTCGGGCACATCTGTCAAAATAAACTTTTTTTTACGATTTTTTTACGCCGCGGCCGAACTGACGGGGATATTCTCTGATATTATGAATCGTAAAGACTACGTCAAGTTCTCAGACTCTGGTACTTCAATAACAAGTAAAGACTCGTAGTGAGGGTTATCTCGGCCATGGGAGAGAAGGAATTGGGGTAAAGGAACTTTGGCTTTGACGACGACGTAGAGGAAAAAGGGATCGTTGCCGTATGCGGTTTTCAGGAGACAGCTGTCAGTGAACTGACAGCCGTCTACTGAAAACATCTTTCTGGAATGCTGCGGCCGCCTGAGTTTGCTGTTGCTAGTGATGTAAAGAGGTCAACCGGTGGCTCTATAACTACTAGTGGAAATGGGGACAGCGCCACCTATCGTACCCTGGAAAGAAATGCTCCGGCCAATAAATTGATTTTCTCACCGCCATGGATACTCAGACAATTTGCAGTTGTCCAATTGAGGAGCACAGTCGAACTATGGCCTTAAACAGATTAAGCTGTGCATGTAAACGTACTGATAATAGATACCTGGTGTTTGAAAGGGATTTGCATTTCCATTGTAACCGAGCGTCCCGCTCAATGGTTTGTCTTTAAATGGTGACGCGCTTGTCTTGAGTCGATGGCGCAAAAACACAGAATTTCCTTGGCAATTTATTTTTATATTAAAGCCGTTAAGCCGTAACAATCGTTAATTCTGATACAATCGTTAATTCTGCGACATTTAATATATTTGGGTTGTTTTAGACAACTGACACAGCAACACGCAAATGATATCTGCAATGATGAATTTGGTGATCAATATTACCCCATTTTTGCTTCCTAATCTCAATAGCTGAGCTCAACATTATATTTTGAGACGAGTGCCATTGTTCTATTTTGAAAATGACCAGCGGCGACCAGTAAGGCGTCACTTGTAAATCAGCTAAAATCAGCTAATATATACATTGGCAATTTATTAACTGTTGCAAATTATAAACCAGCTCCTGTGGCATCGTCTTGACGTCCTTCTGGGCTCCAAGCTTTCTCCAACTTTCAAACACAACTACAAGATTCCCCTGTGTTTTAGCATGGCTCTGGTCGAGGAGTTATTTGAAAATGGACGAGGCTTTTTAGGGTTAGGGTAAAAAATGTATACCACCTGAGTTAATTTGCTTTCTTCAACTTGCAGCACACTGCGGTTGATATTATATCATATAATATCTGGCAACCCAGGGTACTCAGAGAATAGTAACACAAAGGCCAGAACAAAATCAAACGTTCCGACCTAGATCAGAAATACTGGCTGACATACTGGCTCAAGCTTTGTTCTCGGAGAAGCTAGTATTTGACATTTCATTTTCATTCATAATTTTATGAATTAGTACAGCTCATTTGTTACATATTCTTCTTTTATGATGTTATTTTGAAATATTTGAATATTCCCTTTTTGCTGTAAAAGCATTCCAGGGATGTATGTACATTTAGTTTAAGTCAATAATGTGTTTCATAGTTTCATAGTTGCAATAATTATGTCAAATTGAGTACAATGATTAGAAGTAATTAATGGCCTTTGTCTTATAGCTAATAGCTTATTCTAGGATAATATGTGTAACATTGCATGCGCACCATCTCCGATCCAGAACTGGATATTATATCAGAACTTCTCAGGGGAGACGGCACAAAGCCTGGGCTGGAACCCAAATGGCAAAGCACGCCTTGAGTTTCATCCTAGTATTAATCATGATATTCTTCAAAGGAAAACTCATTGTGTTAATGGATGAAGGGTTCAACGTTTTTTCAGCCAAGATATTAATTAGGGAGTGCACTTCTGCAGCGGCCAGTCCACACAGTGTTGATCTGTAACCTTTAAAGACTTTCACTTTACAATTGACTATTGCTGGCTTAGTTTGCGTTTGCTAACAAGATCTCTACCTCCATCAACAGCATTGGTTGACCACTTGAAGGGAGAATTTCAGCTTGTCTACCATCAAGAGATGTTGATTGAAAAATGTATTTGCGAGAAATCAGGTTAAACTTTCTGGTTCTCACCCTTTAACTCAGCGACCTGTCACATGGCTGCCAACATTTCAACAGGTGGTAAGCAAGAGAACTCTAATCAAACGGATGTCACTAAGCCCGGTACACCACATGACGACAGGTCACCCCATTGCAATACAGTCACTGTGTTGCAATGAATGCTGGGAGGGAGGATGGCTGCTGAGAGACGCTAGCTAGCAAGCGCGGCTAGCTAGCAGCGCTAGGGGGATGACAAGCGGAAAGACCCTTTCTCCTATGCTAGGGGAGCCTGCGGCTACCCGCTAGGAGCAGCAGTTTCCCAGGCGGAAAGCGACACACCCACACACACACACACACACACGGACACACACAGACACACACACGGACACACACACGGACACACTTTCAGATGTATTGCAGATGAGTAAATAAGGATGGCTGGTGTGTGAGAGATCAGCAGATATACGTCCATACATACCTTGAAAAATATAACGACCTTGGGGGGGAACCCAGCGAAGGCAGACAGAGAGAAGTAGGAGGGGGGGGGCAGAAGACAGAATAATCTTTTTGAGACAGAGAGGGGGTCTGGGTGGGGGGGGGGGGGCGACTTAAGAGCAGTGAGGAGGCGTTGGACATGAGGGTGAGTTACGAAGCTGGCATCCCGGCATGAAAGGGGCATGCACGTTTCACATTCAGACGCGCATGCACATGCAGAAAACACATGCCCCCACACACACACACGCACACACACGCACACACACGCACACACACATTCAAAATAAGACCACAATAGGGAAGGTGGCATGGCTAAGTTGGGGTCCGAAAAATGTATTCCTTATAATGGTTTGATTTCCAATCAATTGTAAGTCTTTCTTACTCTTTAAGGTTTACAGTATTCACGTTACCTTTTTTAGTCTTGTCTACTTTATGGAAAATCAAGCCTATGCACACAGGTCATACATATCGTACCCCAACTGTTGTATGAGTATGGGTCAGCCCTAAGCCATGCAGGTCTGACGTGGTCACATGACACACATGACATGGACCATTGTCCTCATGTGATTCATAGCGTGCACACATAACGACCGGGCAAAGCAGTGAAGGTAGAGCTCTGGTCAACGGATTGTTACGAATGGACGGATGAGGCAGGTAAGTTATGAATGAGTGAAACACGAATCGGTAACAGAAACCACAAAGTTAAACATGTCCGTACGATATATATAGACCGATAAGATTGTTCATTTAACCAACCAACCATTGAGTATTGAATTGTGTGTGAATCGCACACGGTAACACAAAACGTCTACGTTATTTGGACTGCATTTCAAAGTGGTTTGCTTGCTGTTCATTGCAGAAGGGGAGAAAGGAGGTTTGTCATCATCGGGCCTGTCAGAATTTTATTTACTACAAGATACACGACTTGAGTCATCCCCTATTTCCCTTCTGGTGCGAAAGGCAGATCCCATTACCCTATATCAAATTTTGCTCCGGAGATGTTGAATGAGGAGTTGTAACTGCAGTTCAGTTGCATTTACATAAACATTCGGATTCGGGGCATTCACTTTGCCACCCTCTGCCTCTGCTGTTTCCACAATAACACTTACATGCTATTTCACTGCAAGCAAGACAGGGCGCAGCGAATGGAACGGAACAATAGTGTTTCAGTTGTGTTTCAATCATCCCTGCTATTATCTGAATAACCCTTGGCATCGTTAACGCACTAGCTGTTCATTAGTTACAAACTGAGATAGCAGTAGCGTAATGACCTGTCATCAAAGGTTACTTGTACTAATTTGAAAAAGAAGGATTTGACTTTCTCTCTTGCTGAAAGTTCAAATGAAGCAGCCACTCCCTTGACCGCGACCTGGTTGGTGCATTACGGTGTGGACCCATCATGAATAACTCATGAGCCTATCAGTATCCACTGGTCTCCACGGCTGTAGCATCAGATAACTTCTAATATATGGCCGATATCTCCTCGGCGTCGCACTTTGCCATAACGTGGCCCGCTAACGGACACCGCCGTGACACACAGCCCCAGTCTGCGTCTGCCTCTTCTCTCCCGGCTGGCTCTCTCTAATAAAGGCCTGTCCACCCCTGTAGGGAATCCTGCTTATCTATTCACACCGCGGTGACTCACTGCGCCATTTCGAGTCGTCGCACCGCAGAGATCGATTGGTAACAGAGTTGTGCATTGATTGGCTTGTCTTTTGTTCACTGTCGAGTGCCAGGTTTCAGCGCTGTGCTGTGAGAGACAAAGGGTGTGCCGTGAAATGAGCACCGGTACAACAAGGTGATGAGGGAAACTACGCAAAAAAGTATAACTTGGTTGGTTACCTCTGTTGACTGTTAAAGCTACATGGAGGATTGGTAACAGAGAGTGAGCATATTTGGTCAACAAATGGTCTATGTCTCTTATTTTTTTCTGAATTACACAAAAAGATTAGATTAACATTTCCTATTGAGGTCAATTATATTGATCTTATCTCCCGAGGGAATACTGTGTCTTTGCCTGACCGCCAGGCAAATGAAGGCCATTACAGATAATTATACACCCTCTAGGTTAATTATCAAGGGACATGGATTTGTGTCACAAGTTGTTTGCTATAATTAACATATATCCTCCTCTTTTCTATGAGAAGAGCAACAGGGCAAGTTACTTCTTTAGGTTTCTTTAGGAGAAATCCACACACTTTTTGTGAAGCGGCTCATGTCCCTGTTCTCATAAAAAAGGCTTTTGTAAAGCTTTTCCCACTGATGATATAGGGTGCTCATTGTTGACTACAAAGATTGTGGATGATTATTGTTATTTTCGAAATCCCATTATTCTATTACATTATTCTACCGGTACATTGGTTGTTTAACCAGGATCATAGTTTTACAGTATCAAGCAGAATGTAATATGGAACCATTGGAAATACTCAACTCTATTTGAAGGCAGGATGAGACATGGCTTCTGTACACAGGTCTGCTGATCACCCAGGTTACAGGTAAGTAGTATGTAGTATGTAAGTAGTATTTTTGCATTGAATGTATTTTCCATTTGGAAATTCAACATGCAGTTAGAATCAAATCCATTGCAAAATGCTTTTCCATTTCAAAAATCATTCAAATTCCCGTAATCAAAATAATTCAAGATGAATTGAGTATTGCATGCTCACTTTGCATATTGCATTGGACTTTGGAAATGCAATTTCAAATTGCACATTGATTTGCAAATGCAAAAATGCCTTCCATTTGAATAAAGACAAGTCATCCAAAATACCAGGTCAATATAAATTGCAATTGATTGTGATCAATCATTTTATTTTTTTAGCAGGATTGAGGATTGCATTGCCACTTTGCATATTTAATTGCAAATGCATAATATATTTTTCATTTGAATGGTTAAATTGCACATTGAATCGCCAATCGCAAAATGCATTGCCATTTGAATGCAGAGGCCAAAAAACGTCCATGTTTAAGACATTATTTATGTCTTATTCGCTGCACAACGCAGCCAATTCCTTTCCCCACTTAGACAAACTCCCTAATTAATATCTTGGCTGCTTTCTGCATTGCATCAAGGAGCTACCGGCTGCAGGCGTCATTGGGCTGCTTTGTCAAGTTCAAACCCAGTCTGTTGTACAGCAGGGATGTTCAGGGGTGTTCTCCAAGGAAGGGCTGATGTTACCAGGCCTGAAAGCCCCTCCTCTCTGACCTTTCTGCTCCATACTGGCGCATAGCATGTTGTCTTGGCCTTGCGTGAATGCTTTTAGACATTTAAGACCCCTTCCTGTCCAGCGCAGGATGGAATGTTGTGTGTGTGTGTGTGTGTGTGTGTGTGTGTGTGTGTGTGTGTGTGTGTGTGTGTGTGTGTGTGTGTGTGTGTGTGTGTGTGTGTGTGTGTGTGTGTGTTGTGTGTGGTGGTGTGTGTGGTGTGTGTGTGGTGTGTGTGTGTGTGTGTGTGTGTGTGATTCTAAGACATTAGAATGTGAAAATGAATATTCCGAAAATGAATTCGGGAAAAAATCTGAAACACTCCCGCAGTTTAGTTAATTATCGCCCGCAGCCTGGGGCGCACTGCATGACGGACAGGGGTGACAGAACCGGTGGAAACCAACAAAAAAAATATATATAATTAAACAACAACGGCGTAAGAACGATGGAGAGGTCACAACCCAACTCGCCGCAGAGAGAGAGATTTGCTCTCCAAGCAATCTGAAAAGAGGCACGACAAGAGGATTGCACAAAGCCAATCGGTGTGTTTGATGGGAAAGGCTTCAGCGAGTTCTGTTAGGAGTGGGAACAAAGGTACCCTATCCATAGCCATGCTACAATTACCAATACAATCAGGACCTCAGGTAAAAAAATAAAGGAATCACTCAAAGACAAAAATTTGAGTCTTACCACAGATGGTTGGCCCTCCATAGCAACTGCGTCATATGTCACATTAACGGCCTACTGGAATTCAGATGGTTGGGAAATGCAGGACTATGTATGAAAGAGCTAAAAGCTTCGGGAAACCCACACTGCGGAGAATGTAGGCGAATGCATTCTTCAAGACATCTCAAACGTCTACGGCAAGAAAATCTCTGACTGCCGTGACAATGCCACCAATAACGTCATTGCAGTGGGGAGACATCTTAAATCAGTCAACATACAGTGTGTGGAACACACCGTGAAACCGGCTGTGTTTAAAGGGTTCAGAGTCAGAGCTATTGTAGACCCTAGTGAGCAGACAGATAGCAGCGTCATCCCATTTCAGCAAATCCATCAATGACGGCTACCCCCTCCCGGGAAAGAAGAACTTTTAGGGTTGAAAATGGAGAGGCTGATGAATGACTGTCCGACGTGATGGAACGGCTGACCACATCGAGTCCACGAACCTTGCAGGGTCGTACGGAGCGGCGATGAATCACTGTCCGACGTGATGGAACGGCACATGAGTCACGACCTGGGTTCCTCACGGAAAAGATCAACACGTTGTGTGAAATGCCTTGCCTATGGGCACTGATCCATAGGTAGAATGGTATTCCTAATGTTGAGTTAAAGTAATATCATTAACTGTTAATAGGCTGGACAAATCCAAACATGTCCTCATATAAATCATATTTATTGACAGGTTCAAGGTATTTTTTTAAACCTTTCAAAGTGGCAACAGCGGCAATGTCGACTGACAAATGTCCAACTGCGTCAGCCGTACTGCCTTTAAAACACGTTCTGCTCTGTCTACTGAGCAAGCAAAGGCCAGACGAATCAGAAACACTCGCAGTGGACAGAGGTAATGACAACGATCAGCACTGCTCTGGACCAGCGGTATAGCGATGGAAGGGGCACACATATGCTGCTGACACGAAGCGAGTTACCCGGATCCATGCTTTAAATCGCCTCGTTCAATATGAAAGAGGAATGGAAACGGGAGGTGGCTGGTCTGAGCAGATGGAACGAGTGAGTGTGGCAGAAGGGACAGGCAGTGACACCAAACGCAGTGGTCAGCAAACCGCTGGGACAAAGGGTGACCTCTTCAGAGACGCTGACTGCAACAGACAGGCCAGACAAGGACAACACTCTGCTGCTCCACAAAGAGATGATGACAACCCTCTCGTGTGGTGGAAAGCCTTGGGCCCCGGGAGATACAACCACGTCGCCCAGATGGCAAAGAAGTATCTTTCCATCACTGGATCCTAAGTGTGTTTTGAACACACTGAGCAGGTACTACTTTCCTTCCTCAATAACCTGGCAAGGCCTTGACAAGGCCTTTAGGCCTAGTAGGGCCTGACAGTCAGTGACAGTGGGTAATGCTGAACCAGTTTCGTCTCTTCAGCCCTACCGTGCATGTCTCTATGTTACTGTGTGTTTGTACACATGTGTGTGTCCGAGCACTGTGATCGTTGTGTGCGAGCGGTTGCCCCTCAGAACTGGGATGGCAGCGGTCTAAATATAGCCGTGCTCACAGCTTATAGAGAGAGGCGTTGCATCGAGACAGGAACTACAAACAGTGCCACACATTAACGTTCCCTGTTCCCATGCACCCACACAAACACACCCACACACATCCTGCTCCAACCCAAACACACACATACATATACTGCTGCACGGCTTGAGTGATGACGCATCCCATGAGCAAGCCACCAGGCACCTCAGTACCCCACATAACCTGGCTGATCCCTTGCATAGCTGAATGAATGTGTGTGTGTGTGTGTGTGTGTGTGTGTGTGTGTGTGTGTGTGTGTGTGTGTGTGTGTGTGTGTGTGTGTGTGTGTGTGTGTGTGTGTGTGTGTGTGTGTGTGTGTGTGTGTGTGTGTGTGTGTGTGTGTGTGTGTGTGTGTGTGTGTGTGTGTGTTGTGGGGAGAGGGAATACAAAACAATTAAGCCTATTATGAAGAAGTTGAAAGCACATAAACGACCAGCAGTGGTAGAGACAAGGTTAACAATGCAGCGGGCATAGTGGACGTCAACAGAAAGAGGTAAACATAGGAGTTACTATCATTGATGTAATGTAAAGAAGAGACTGAACAAAACAGAGAGGGAGAGAGAGAGAGAGAGAGAGAGAGAGAGAGAGAGAGAGAGAGAGAGAGAGAGAGAGGAGAGAGAGAGAGAGAGAGAAGAGAGAGAGAGAGAGAGAGAGAGAGAGAGAGAGAGAGGAGAGAGAGAGAGAGAGAGAGAGAGGAGAGAGAGAGCGAGAGAGAGGGAGAGAGAGAGAGAGAGAGAGAAGAGATGGAGAGAGAGAAAGAGATGGAAGAGAGAAGAGAGTTAGAGAGAGAAGAGAGATGAGAGGATGGAGAGAGAGAGAGAGAGAGAGAGAGAGAGAGAGAGAGAGAGAGAGAGAGAGAGAGAGAGAGAGAGAGAGAGAGAGAGAGAGAGAGAGAGAGAGAGAGAGGGAGGGAGGGAGGAGAGAGAGAGAGAGAGAGAGAGAGAGAGAGAGAGAGAGAGGAGAGCGAGAGCGAGAGAGAGAGAGAGAGAGAAAGAGATGGAGAGAGAGAGATTTACAGAGAGAAGAGTTAGAGAGAGAAAGAGATGGAGATGGAGAGAGAG
Source organism: Melanogrammus aeglefinus (assembly GCA_900291075.1). Taxonomy (NCBI): domain Eukaryota; kingdom Metazoa; phylum Chordata; class Actinopteri; order Gadiformes; family Gadidae; genus Melanogrammus; species Melanogrammus aeglefinus. Next base: position 126,211 of record OLKM01001321.1, on the reverse strand, counting down.
AGAGAGAGAGAGAGAGAGAGAGAGAGAGAGAGAGAGAGAGAGAGAGAGGAGAGAGAGAGAGAGAGAGAGAGAGAGAGAGAGAGAGAGAGAGAGAGAGAGAGGAGAGAGAGAGAGGAGGGGGAGGGAGAGGGAGAGAGAGGGAGAGAGAGAGAGAGAGAGAGAGAGAGAGAGAGAGAGAGAGAGAGAGAGAGAGAGAGAGAGAGAGAGGGAGAGAGGGAGGGAGAGGAGAGGGAGGAGGGAGGGAGGGGAGGGAGGGAGAGGAGAGAGAGAGAGAGAGAGAGAGAGAGAGAGAGAGAGAGAGAGAGATACAAGAGAGAGAAAGAGATGAGAGAGAGAGAGGAGATAAGAGAGGAGAGGGAGAGAGGAGGAGAGAGAGAGAGAGAGAGAGAGAGAGAGAGAGAGAGAGAGAGGAGAGAGAGAGAGAGAGGAGAGAGAGAGAGAGAGAGAGAGGAGAGAGAGAGAGAGAGAGAGAGAGAGAGAGAGAGAGAGAGAGAGAGAGAGAGAGAGAGAGAGAGAGAGAGAGAGAGAGAGAGAGCCTAAAGCTTTTATGTTTCGTTAACGCCCTCCCCCTCCCCCCCTCCACCGTTGTTGAAGGCTGCTGTTGATGCCTGCTCCTCCTCTGTTCGGCTGGCTGGAGGCCATTTGCGATCGCAATCACAAAAAAGACACTTAGGGATTCCATCCTGCTCTGTGAATGTTCCCAAGTCACAGAGCAATAATTACGCAGTTAATCAACTCAAAGCCCTTTTCCGCTGAAACACACAACCAACACCGCAATAAAAAAACAACTCATATTAATTTTACATATTAGCTTTTTATCCATTCCAAACGTCTCCCACATGCAAAGACGATTCAAATATAAAACCTAACATTTAGCACAGAGAGCCAACATATTGCCACTTGAATGAACATCTCCTTTCACGACTTTGCCGCACCTTAAATCTATACGTTGATTCCATTCAGTCGTGCAGAGGTTCTGCATCGGGACCCCAACATGCATGACGATAAAGCGACGTGTGGCAGTCACCGTGACAGGTCGGCGGCTGAAAGAGGGCGGGCCCCTGACTGTGTCAGCGAATCACAGGGTAGAACGACGAGCTGTGACAGCTTAGTGCTGCCGGAGGGAGGCAGCCCCAGCAGAGAGCTCTTAGCGGCCCTGGCCTTGGCTTATCTCTCTGGGATTCTCAAACATACACACAAATGCACACACCTCACCTGTCTGCCCGTACACGTACACACCCTTGTCAATTACATATGCAGACACGCATGTTATAATAGAAAGGTAATAGTGACTTAAAGCTAGGGCAACTGTGACCTGTGCAGGATACATACCGTTTCATTATTTAACATATATCTTTCCTTCCTTTCTTCCTTCCAGATGATCAATCTATCAATAATCAGGTTAACATGTAAGCTACACATGGTCTTTCGTCAGGCTATCCCCATAGGCTATGTATGGTCTTAAGTCAGGCTAACATGAGGGCTATGAATGGTCCCTGGTCAGTTAACATAGACTGGGTATGGTCTCTAGTCAGGATGACTTGTATGCTACGTGGGGTCTTTAGTCAGGCCAGGCTACCTGCGGTTTCTAGTCGGTCAAACCAATAGGTTGTGTGTGGTCTTTAAGTCTCTAGTCTGGCTAACCCTTCATTACTTCTCTAGTCAGACAAACATGTCGACTAAGTATGGTCTCTAGTCTGGCCAACATTAGGGTAAGTGGTGATCTCTAGTAAGACTAACATGTCGACTAAGTATGGTCTCTAGTCAAACTAACATGTAGACAACCAATGGTCTCATCTCAGCTGACACAGGCTAAGATTGAACTGAATCTCAGAGCTGAGGAATCAAACCGTGGTCTCATAAGCTAAACAGTGCTACACCTGCCCACTGCACCACCACACTCTCTCTCTCTCTCTCTCTCTCTCTCTCTCTCTCTCTCTCTCTCTCTCTCTCTCTCTCTCTCTCTCTCTCTCTCTCTCTCTCTCTCTCTCTCTCTCTCTCTCTCTCTCTCTCTCTCTCTCTCTCTCTCTCTCTCTCTCTCTCTCTCTCTCTCTCTCTCTCTCTCTCTCTCTCTCTCTCTCTATCTCTCTCTCTCTCTCTGGAAGTGTCCTGTCTGGTCTTTTCATCAGGTTTACCGATGGGCCCTGCCTGGCAACAACCCTCCATGCTCCGCTGGGCGTAGCCAGGACGAAGGATGCAGGGTTGGTATGTCTGTGGAGGAATTTGCGCTTGAGAGAGTGTGTGCGTGCCTGAACAGCAAGAGTACTTTCACAACCCCTGTTGGGTAGAAATGCGACATGAGTCAACAGTGACCAGTGGCATGATGCTGTCCGCTCATCTCTCCCACACACACACACACACACACGCACACACGCCAAACGCACACATGCAAACACAAACACACACACCCACACATGCCGAAGGCATGCATGCACGCACACACCCACACACATGCACAAACATACACATGCAAACACACAAACACACTCACTGACACAAACACACACACACAAACATGTTCATGTTTTGCAGCAATAGACATGCACAGACATACGCACTTATATTGGGTCAAGGATGATTATATCATTATGAAGATATTATAGGATTTAATTATCAGAGAAATATATTTAAATGTTATCGATTAGTTTGTATCAATAAAATAAAAATACTTGGTCATCCAATGTAGCATTTAGACTCAATTAACGTTCATTAATCAATACTACAATATCTGTGTGGCGTCATATCTTTGACTATGTGCACTTTGGGTTATTAGAATCGTCAAATGCAAAAAAAAGGAAGAACATATACTGTGTTTCCATGGTAACCTGACCTTCTGAGCACTGCTCTGTGTCTCTGAGGTGCACCGTACCCCCATATCTCTGCTGAGACTGACACACAGCTACGCTCACCCCAATTAAATGCACATAACTGTACGTTAATGTTGCTTTTATAACATTCTGTTGTAATTTGCAGACTGAGAAGGTCAGGTAGGTACGATACGCGTGACATGATAGATGTGTCATATCCATGTTATGAACATGAACGTTCACACATTCCTTCACTGGAAGGAATGCGTCTAAAAAACACACGGTATCTATCCATTTTGGATAGATACTATGTGCCCCTTTTGGGCATTTGGAGAGGAATTGCAGAATTATTAATAGACAAATGGACATTTTTGCATCATTCTTTGCTGACTGAGATCCCTTTCTGTTTCAAATGTTATTTTCTAGATTGAATCTCATCTCTCCTTCTGAAGGCTTGGTGATGTCAGGGATCTACCAGGGTGCTACTAATACTACTTCTGCAGATTCTATTCTTATTCAAGGGTGGAGGGGAAGTGATCTCCTGAGACTACCTCTGTCTTCTAAACGCTGTTCTCAGCTCTTGCAGACCGAAACAGTTACCTGCTGTTGGCTCTGCGTGCGTAGGTGAGATCTGTTGTGTAAATGTGCAATGTCTGTAAATACCAAACCGCTGACACAATTAAGATTTTAATTTAGTTTTTGGGGCATGATCAGTAATATTGTCAAAAAAAAAAGGGGGCATTGATCATGGATTTTGTAGCCAGTGGTCCATCTTTAACAGAGATTTAGCTTGGCGGTCTGGCAGTTAATTGTTAATAAAGGTTCTACTTGTTTTAGAAGAGGAGTATGTATACATCTCGAATCCATGTCTATTTTTTTTTCCCCGATCGAATGGTTTGCTTAT
>OLKM01001321.1:85000-117500 GCA_900291075.1 Melanogrammus aeglefinus | reverse complement strand
TCATATTTTGCTCATTTTTATCACAAAATATATACTCAATGGCAGTCTTCGTATTGGCACATGAATGATGCCTTTTCTGGGAAGGCCTTATTTCTGAAGACAAGACCATTGGCTGGATGCAAGGGGCGTCTCAACGAGAGAACAGGCTGAACGTATCACCGGTGCCTTGCCTTGTTAAACTTTGCAGTATAACAATTCCATGGGTCGTAGAAATCTCTCAATCCGTTAAAGGACCACCTGTTAAAGACACTATTTACACTTGGAGGGGCCCCAATGTCAGACCCCTAAGCACCAAGGAACCCAAGATAATTACCACGCCGTACCAGGAAGTAATCACACTCTGTAATGAGTGAGTAAGTACAATTCTAGAGGGCCAATTCAGAAGAACATTAACTTATCCTTACAACGTATTGTAAACTTGATCATGGTTTTAGTTTAGGCTGCCTTCACATTATTTTCTCCACCTTTTATCAGAACTATGACTTTGAATGGAGTGTTCAAGTATAGCAATTTGTAGCACTGACAGCAATACCTCTAGAGGAAGGTTCAAATCACATCTACCAATCATTAGTTATTGCAACATCTTTCTATTCAACTTCATTGCAGCCTTTTCAGACTTTTTTTTTGCTGCGTCAATCCTGTTAGTACGAATGCAGCTATGGGCGTTTTTCCCATGCTCTCTAGATGAGCAACCGTTCACATAAAGCCCAGAGAGAGAGAGAGAGAGAGAGAGAGAGAGAGAGAGAGAGAGAGAGAGAGAGAGAGAGAGAGAGAGAGAGAGAGAGAGAGAGAGAGAGAGAGAGAGAGAGGACGAGAGAGAGAGAGAGAGAGGCGAGAGAGACGAGAGAGAGAGAGAGAGAGAGAGAGAGAGAGAGAGAGAGAGAGAGAGAGAGAGAGAGAGAGAGAGAGAGAGAGAGAGAGAGAGAGAGAGAGAGAGAGAGAGAGAGAGAGAGAGAGAGAGAGAGAGAGAGAGAGAGAGAGAGAGAGAGAGAGAGAGAGAGAGAGAGAGAGAGAGACAGATAAATAAAGAGAGACAGAGCTGGAGAGGTCTGCAGGATAAAGAGAATGCAATCAGCCCCACTCTGTTGGTGCTATGATTTCATTACAATCAGGTCTGGTAGCCATCGCTGTGCGTGTCTACCGTTCAGTCCCTTCCCATGTGACCTGTGGTGCAGTGCTGAGCGCAACACAAAGCGGCATGCTTAGGATAACATAGAGAAGCACTGATGCGCGTCAACGCCACTCATTCAAATGGAAACCGCGGGCAGCGGCAGCCACGAGGGGAGGGGCGAAAGGAAAAGAAGAGAAAAGAGAGGATTGTAAGTGTTTCAAGGTCGAAACTGAGCCTAGGGTCACAAAACTGAAAATGTAATTCTGTCTGGTTTGCAGGTTTTTTTGGGGGGGTGTACAACAGAAATGGTTATCACATAGTGGCTGCCACAGCATTTGTTTTCAATCTGTTCTTGGGCAGTAAGATAGAGAAAAAAATGACAGATGAAAAGCCAGCTCCCCAATCGTCTCCTTGCAGTAGCCGCAAACATCCGTCCACAGTATTTTACATTGATCTTTGTCCCATTGTCTATTGAAGTGTCACTGACCGCAGTCCATCCTCAGTGTGTACGCAAATCAGGAGTTCAGCATGAAGAGGTGAAACGCATGCAGGCGTGTTTTTATGAAATTAAAAATAACAGAAGTATTTTGTGAACACAAATCAACATTCCCGTTGAGTACAGCCATCTATAGCAAAAGTTTGAAAGAAATTTCACATTTTTCGATATTCTTCATAGATTTCCTTCATCGTTCTCTTCTTTTGATCTTTGTTCGCTCCTTTCTCTATTATCTTTCCTCCTCTATTTATTTTCTTTATTGTCTTTGTGCCTGTATGTGTGCGTTTGTCTATGTGTGTGTGGGTGCGTTTGTCATTCAAGAAAATAGAATCCCCTCTGTGATGTAGAAGTCTAATTACCCCCCCCCCCCCCCTCAACCCCCCCATCAAGCTCTGGCCAGGCCTCAGTATTGCGTTCCTCATTCGCATGATGAAAATAGAGCTTTCTCACTCATCATAAGATTTTACATTTTTCTCATCTCAAAATTCACATTAAGCACCTCGAGTACACACCAAACTTACTTCTCAGATATTCACAGAAGACCGTTGCGATCTCCCCTTTCCCTTGTTTAAGATTTTCAAGTGTTTCATATGCATCCCTAGCCTGGGTTTTGGTGAGTGCGTTAGGCTAGGGCTACTGGGGGAGAAAAGGTGTAGGGGATTTGGCAATGTCTCAATTATCCAGCGTGCCTGACCAAATAAAGTGGCAGATTTTAGCTTTGCTACCAGGTATTGCACTTGCAATACCACGCCTGGATTTGGTTGGATGTTTTGGGGCTCGCGTTGTTTAATTGAATCTACCCTTCTCTTTATTTAACAACATGATTTCCACGTCTCCGTACAGTACATAAGCACTGGTGATTCAATTAACCTCATAAACTCGTAAACTCTCTTCTAGGCTACCTTGGAACAGGGCAAAGTCTCTGGTCTTAGCCAAACAATAAGTAAAAACAACTCACCTCACATGAGGTCAAGCGTGACGGGAATTCGTTGACAATGAGTGCGTTCCTTACTTACAACACCCTCGAGGTCAACAACGCCTGCTCACCATCACATGGTCAGCCAGGCGCACGTTTGAGACATTTTTATCGTGAATTATCTCAATTGTGTAAATCTTATCTAGATCGAATCCTGCGACGTGACGGCTGCATTAGATCCCCCAGCGCCACAGAAAACCAGATCTGATATGTTCTGCTGTCGTCAGGGCCGATGTGCTCAAGAGCCCAATGTTCTCTGGTTGATCTGGGGGGGAGTGTGTGTGTGTGTGTGTGGGGGGGCATCTGTACACTAGATATAGAACCAATTATAAGAAGAAGATGAAAAAAAAGCACATCGATGTAGTGCCACAACCACTTCCCCGCCATCAACCCCAGCTTCCCCCCGTAACCTCCCCAACGGCTGACCCATGCTCCTCCGTCCTCCCCTCTACTCCTCTATCCTGACCTCCTCTCCCCCCCTCCCCTCCCCCCCACACCCCCACTTATCGGTCGAGCCCGATGAGCAGGCGGGTCTTCTCCTCCTCCTTCTTGCTCTCGTTCTTCAGGTCGGCGAACACCTGGGTGAAGTAGTGCGGGTCGGTGTTGATCTGCAGCATCTTGCCGCTCATGCGCCCGATGATGTCCAGGCAGCGGTCCCAGAAGGCCTCCTTCTCCGCCTCCACCAGGAAGGGCTTGAGCGGGTAGGAGATCTCGTTGCCCATGTAGGAGTACGACAGGTAGAGGCAGGTGAGCAGCGAGGCCTGCAGCTCGCGCTCCGACGCCACCTCCGAGGAGACCACGTCGCGGCACAGCATGTAGAGGAAGACCACGTTGGCGGGCGTGATGAAGCCCTGGTCCTGCCAGCCCTGCAGCAGCAGGGAGCGGTCCACGGAGCGCAGCCACAGCACGGGGTCAGTGGGGGAGAGGCGCTTCAGCCGGTAGCAGCGCCGGCACAGGAACTCGCCCAGGCTGCGCATCAGCTCACTGGTGGAGGCCTGTGGGGGGGAGGAAGAGGAAGATAAATAGTTCACGAATTATTATATTAGATGTTTACATTTAGCACACGTTTGAATCCAAAGCAACCAGTGAATAATGAAATCCTCAAAAATAATGCTTCTAGTACTACTACTACTACTACTACTACTACTACTAGTACTATAATAGTATGAACATGAATAGTAACAACAATAATCAACAATAATCTGGAACCTTGATGAGTGTGATGGGACATTAAGAGGAATATTTAGCTTTAGAAACATAAATAGTTCATTAACAATAATAATTGACATTTAGCAAACATTATAATCCAAACCAACCAGGGTATAATCAAATCCCCCTAAAAGAATACTTCTACTACTTTTATGCTGCTATTTCTACTACTGCTTCCACTATAATACTAATAGCATTAATAGTAACAACAATATTCACTTGACCTGTACGATGACCCGTTTGGGGGTGCCGGTGGCGTTGGACACCTGCACCCCGGGACCGGTCAGGGAGTTCTTCTTGCCCAGGAGGGAGGACACGTTGGCCAGGGTGCGGGAGGCGGGTATGTGGAAGGAGGTAGTGTTGTTGTTGGTTCCGGCGCCGGCGGTGGCGGCGGCGGCGGCGCGGTGGTGGTGGTGGTAGCACCAGCGGCGCCGTTAGCGCCCGCGACCGCCAGCGCGACGCCGTCCTGCCCCGAGGTGTACGAGGACAGGTTGGCGCACGACTGGGACTTCTTCAGCCTCATGCTGCCGGAGGCGGCGGCGGCGGCGAGGCCCTCGGGCGAGGCCCCGCCCTCCTTGCCCCCGTCCCCGCCGCCTCCGGCCTCCGACGGCAGCTTCTTGGAGCCTTTCCGCTTGGACGAGGCGGCCACGATGCGCTTCCATGGCAACGAGCTGATGATGGAGGGCCGCTTCAGACTCTTGGAAGCCGAGGGGTCCTTGGCGTTCTTGCTGTTCTGCACGGCCGTGTAGTGGCCCACCGTGGCCGGCCCGTCCTCAAACAGCGCCGCCTTGCGGTAGCTGGGGGACAGCGACAGCACCGTTCCCATGGTGACCCAGGAGGGATGCCAGCGAGGGCTTGGGCAGAACAAACAAAACTAATAGTACAACTAGGAGCGGGGGTGTGGGGGGCGGGGGGGGGGGGGAGTCTAAAGAGGAGAGGCCAGAGCAGGTGGGGAGGGACAGAGCAGGTGGGGAGGGACAGAGCAGGTGTGTCAGGTGACGGAGGTGGGGAAGTATAGCTGCAGGGTTTCAGCTGCAGGAGGCCTGGCCTATGGAGGAAGGAAAAGGCACACACCTTTACTGTGGCGCCTTCATCGTCCAAGAACAAACAAGGAACGTGTCTGAGTGGCGATGCAGAGCTGTGAGATCACCTTGAAACTAACAGGAAATGCAAGCTTGCTTTTGTATAAAATGAAACATAATCCTTAGCAATCAAAGTGGTGTATATTTGATATCTTTGTCTGTTTGTCATTTATTATATCGTTAGAGCTAGTCAGCAATCCAAAGCTATGGATTGATATTTCATAAGTAAATAGCACAATGGATGCATGGAATTACATTTCAGGTCTGGAAAACGACATTCCTATAGGTACACTATGGCCCACTGTTACTGGAACCTACACATTTTGCAACCAGGCTGTTCATATGCATGAATGGGTCTTGCAAACAGGGCCTGCTGGTTTGTTGTTGTGGCTTTACGATGAATCATTATTCATATCCTTATCATCCATACAGTACAGCTTGCATCACTATTTACAAGGAACCATTCACGTTCATTAGCCTTTAGCGACACATTCGAGCGCCAGGTAGGCCTATATAGCCTCATCGGCGTCTGTTCCCCCTCGCCGCTCCAATGTGCTCATCTGTATTATATAAGGAGCGATAAGCCACCGACGGCTGAGGAGGAAATGTGCGCAAGCATCCATCTTAACTTCAAAATGGAAGCCCTGAAAACACCCCCTCCCCTCCGCACGGGGTAGCTCCAGAAAGGAAAAAGAAGTGGAGTGAGTCAATAACCTTGATCTATAGGCCGAGCCTATATGATATTAGGCATATTTCCATTTAGCTGCATCGATGTTGAATGCAATTCAAACATTGTGCTGTCGTCAAGCCGATTTTATCCATTTTTTAATTGATTGAAGCTGAACCAAATTAATAATTCAGCACACAAAACACAAGCCTGGTAAAAAAAAAAAAAAAAAGGTGAATGGGCTCTAAAAAGGATCTAAAAATAGGAAAACCTTCAAATGCTGGTGATTTCGGAATATAGTCTACACGTTTAGGTGCATGCGTCTAGAAGACATGCATCGCGTCATCTGCAGCCTATATTTCATCCGATTCCTGCTCATAGATAAAAAAAAAACACACAAAAACATCACGTTTATTCATCGGGCCCACATACCTCTAAACGAGTAGAGATCTCTCGGCGAGTGCATGTAGAAAATCACACACACTGACCCATGGCAGGTGGGCAAACGTGATTAATATCCTTCCACTTGGAAACCTGCAGCGCAGTGGTCCAAATCCCCCCCAATCCCCCCCAGTCTCCGCGTCGCTGCGCGCTGGATCGGAACTGTCCTCGGTCCTGGGTGGGAATACACTTGGCTCCGACGTCCTCCTAACCTGCTATAGGTGCAGCAACATGCACAGACAGTACACCTCGTCCCTAGCGGACCTACTGAGGCTTGGAGACCTCCATGCAGAGCCTGTATGCAGATGCTCAATGTTTCCCTCGCCGATGGAAGAGGAGATGGAGAGCGGAGGGGCAGCAGCGTGCTACTCTTGCAGTACGGGAGAAGATATCTTCCATTTAAAAAGCGAAAACCTATATGGTGAGGAGGGGATTAAAAAAGGCTCGTGCCGGCAACGACGTCGACCGCGTGCGAAAACACAAATGAACCCTGAACGTAAAATAAACAGAAAAAATTAATGCCGAGAAAATGGCTACTATGAGGTCTATAAATAGATGTGTACCCTCGGCTTAGCCAACCCGCGTAAGAAAAAAAGAATCCCCCCAGCTTTTTGATGCGGGTATCCGCAGTTATTCGGGTTGGTTGTGATGGAGAAACGATGCCCTGTAATTGGTCGAGCGTCGGGATGCTGCGCTCGTCCGTCGCTGTCGCAACCGTCTGCGCTCGAGCGCCCATTGGTCACCGCGGGGTGGCGGCCAATGGCTGATTGCTGCAGGCTGACTCGCTGCTGGATGTTTCAGGGGCCCAGATGTGCTGTGTGGGAGATGCTGTTATAGGGACACACTACGCAATAAACGCGCTTGCCCCCCTAAACAATGGCACCATGACAGGCTAAGAAGGTGCGCCCCAGTTCCGTGGAATAGGCCTGCAGTGAGCACCCATTGTTGTGTTTATTCAATTAACGTTTGGTGTATACGTATGGTTTGATGGACACGTGTTGTTACACGCAGGAGGGTGCCAGGGCTTTATGCATGCTGTTTATAGTTAATTCTCAAGTCTATGCGATCAGAATTCAAATCATGAATGTGTGCACTTTTAGGCTTTGATGTTTGAGGTTATATATTTTGTGTAACTGAACATGTATAAGTTATGATATAAAAAAATAGATAGGCCTATGTTAGAACAGATGGCAATGTGGTAAACGATAAGGAAAGGCAACTCAGATATGAAACAAAAACTACAATCTTCTGGATTAAATGTAAATACATGTGGAACTAGGCTATCTGCAAAAAATATTGCATGATCGAAATGGGTGGATTTGAAAACTTGAATACACTTGAATATTTGAACACTTGAACAGTTATTTAAAGTGCATAAATTGAGACGAAACGCCTTATCAGCTGATATTAGGTGACTTAATTAATAATGGCATATATTCGCTTTTCTATATTCAAATAATTAATGACGGTTAACGTTTATATTTATACCTATCGACGATGCTTCTCTGCTTCGCTAAACTACATAACCCAAGATGCATTGCGCTTTTACGCCAGCAGCGCGACTTCCGGGGCACCAGGTTAAAAGCTGAAATGCTGTTCTTGAGCCTATGCACTCCTCAAGCTCTTTCAAGATTGGTGTTTCAGGCGGTTCGCCTTGTATTCAGATATAATTAACTCATCCAAAACAAGCTCTTAAGATGGATGCCATGAACAGACACCGCTCTCTCTATAAGGGAACCACGCCACCGTGGAAGGAAACCTATAGGAAGGTGAAAAGTTGTGCAAACTAGCTCGGTAGCATGTTGTGGATACACAACAAGTAATGTTCACGGTTGTTTCTTTGCTTAATCAATAGCGATGTGTGGATCGGCTGAGGAACAGTCGATCCCGGCTGTTGGATCGATACCGTCAGATGGAGGAAGGCCCTCAGCCTCCCGGTGCCAAGGGCTCCTTGGTCCAGGAGGTGATGGAGGAGGAGTGGACCGCCCTGCAGTCAGAGGACCGCTCTCTGCCCTCCCTATGGGGGGCACACGGCCCTGGACAGGTAGGCTCGATGTGTCCGCAATATTGATTAACTGGTGCATGGTGTTGAGAGCGCAGTGTGCTTTGTAACATTGCTGTCTGCGATTTTTTTTGGGATGTATATGGATATTTGATAGGTCAACATTGACAAGTTTGTGTCTGTATGCTTTATTTTTTATTTAACAGATGTTTGGTGCCATGAAGGAATATGATGAACTGGCGGTGCTAGAGGAGATCCAAAAGGAGCTCATCTCACAAGGTACAAAACTCAAGTCTCACAGCAACTCTTGACTGGGATGTTTCTTCTGGGAATGGCTCAAGATCAGATTTTTTTTTTGGTTTATTGTTTTATCAGAGCTTTCCATCATTGAGGAATACGAGAGGAACCAGCAGTTTGAGGAGCAGTACATCTCGTCTATCGTAGAAGGAAGGGAAGAGGATGCCATCCTTATCATTTGCCCAATATGCCGCGGGTATGCCTTTTGAAATAATCTAAGGATTGTTTTCTGTATGAAATGTATTGTTATGTTTGTCTAGAATGAACGTCAACTTTTAACCGTAAAAATAGATTTTTGGAATATTTACTTTATGCTGCAGTAAGCATTTTTTTGTTCATTCCACTTTTTTAAATGATCTAAATCTGTCTGTGTCTGTCGCTCTCAGGGTTAAATCCATACATTGGATTTAATAAAATGCGTGAATGAGATGCTCATTGTAGCTTTAAATGAGTGCACAATAAGATGGGTGAATGAGATGCTCATTGTAGCTTTAAATGAGTGCACACTTTTTGTGAATGTTGTTTTGATGGCAACACATAAATCTATTTCCTGTTTGATCTCTGTTTTCAAGGAACCACTTGACCATCAACAGCCATTTTGTCTCCTGCCCCTGTGGAATGTATATCAACACAAAGGTGTGTGTCTCTTTTGGTTCTCGAATGGTGTGTTTTCCATTGGCACATTTTCGCATTGCCAACCTACCGCGCGGTGCTGATTTGAATTTCCCCAACCAGTTCAAAAGCCTTGTGCATACCGTACTTATAGTGGACCATCTCCGACGTCCGACTGCTAACCCCAAATATACGTGTTAAACAAATCGATCAGATAGGCTATAATATGGTAGGCTATAATATAAAACTTGGTAGCCAATTCAAGTGTGAGTGTTGATGTGTCATTGACTCAAGACAAGCGTGTCATCAATTAAAGACGACGTCACACGGGAAGCCCGTTTGTAATAGAAATGCAAATCCCAGCCACCCTGGGCTGCCGAGCCAGTATAGTTTAGCGGGAGAACGCCATTATACGACATCAATTTAATTTTTTCATTCAAGGAGGTCCGGTTTTGTGTTAACATGGTTTCACATGGAATCAACATTGGTGCTACTATCATAGATCACAATAACATTTGTATATTTTAAGTATTATCTTTAAAGAGCACCTATTGTGCTTTTATGACCTATAAATGTTGTTATAATGGATTTAACAGTCATGTTTAACCATACTAAAGTGTCAAATAATGACGTGATATGCATTTAGACGTATTCCCTGCTGACCGTCTGGGGTGGCAGAGCGCTAAACACTTAGGGACGCTGGTCGCCATTCACTTGTTCAAATTTCTGGGATTTATTTATGTAGAACCATCCGGATTTTCCATGTATGGTAATGCTGCAACATGAGTGTTGACAGAGAACGCTGAGAGCGCCCAGATGAGAGGAAGAGTTTCCTGAAAATCGACATCGTTTTTTTGGTGCTGTGATTCGTGTCGAGGTTGCTCTATAGGAGTCATTAATAAGAAATGAAGACCAGACAAGTAGTATAATAGGAGATCTTTAATGCATGCGCATGGCTTTTCATTCACTTCTGCAAAGTGCAGTTGTTGACATCCAGGACAAAAGTATAAAGGTGACTAGACTGGGGGGCTAAAAATCCCCCCGCCAATGAAAAAGTTTCAGGACAAGGGTGTTTCATTATATTTCTAAATCCCCTTAAACTTTTAGCTAGCTACATTTCTACAAGCCAACTAATTGGACATGGGGCTACTAGTTAATTTAATCGGAAATTGCCCTTTTTAAATTGTGTACGCAACAATAACAGAAGCCTGTCAACCAGGCCGGTCTCTGTGATTTATTTATGTCAATATATATATACGTGTATCTTTCAGCACCGCAACGTTACTCCAGAGGTGGTGCAGAATATCCTGGAGCTGAGGTTCTCTCAGCACATGGAGGGCTGTGTCCACCACCCCGTCTTCTCCTTGGCCGCAGACACGGACACCTCCACCAACCTCATGCTGAGCTGCCAGGTAACACTGCGGTTACCCAGACTTCTGCATGTGCTGAATATACTTTAAGATTGAAATGAGGACAATGTTTAGAATCGTTGTGTCTCAAATAGACTGTAGTCCTATGTGTAGTAGAAAAAATACAGCTCCATACATTGGCTACATTTGCACTGTGCGTATTAAATTAATACAGCTCCATACATTGGCTACATTTGCACTGTGCGTATTAAATTAATCCCTTAAAACAACAGAACTCTTGCTTATTTTGGGGGTTTGAACTGCAAATATCTGCCAAAATTGTTTTTAGATGTTTTTCATATTATATTTTTTGTGGAAATAGGTTTTCTGATCAAGGTCAGCTATGGAGCAGTTTCATGATAATAAAAAAATAAGAATACAATTATATTTGCTCACACTCAAAAAATATTAATAGCCATGCATGCACCTTTCATGGTCAAGGGTACCTCTGTTAATATCTTTTTTGTTTTTGTTTTTGTGTTTCAGGCTTGTGACTTCTTGTCCCTTGTCCTGTGAAAGACCCATGCTGACTCGTCAGATGTATTTTAGTGTATATTTTATCCTTGACCCTCTTTTGTGAAAATAATATTAAAGAAATATTTTAATTTAAAGTTTTTCAGTTTATATTTATTTATTTTTTATAAGGGGGGAAAACCACCAGAGTCAGAGCTTAAGGCACACCTGTAACCCACTTGGAGCTTGTGTTAAACTGAAGAGGTGAACTATTCATAAGCTTTAAAAACAACAAATGTTACACAAACTTTAGGTGTATGTAATGTTACAGTATACAGTATAGTTTATAATTTTTCTGTAATGTATTTCTCTTTTGTTTGGCTTTGTTGTTTATAACATCTTTGGCGACGAGAAGTAATTCAGAAAATGTTCGAAAGCATCTATCCACTGCATCCCAATGTAAAGTTCGAAAGTATTGAGTAGTAAGGTATCAGGTAAAGTTTAGTCAACTGAATGAATACATATGGAAAATAATATTGCAATTGAAAGTAGCAGGAAACATGGAATTATATATATTTTTAAATAGTGCATTCTGCATGTCTGGATGTGATGTTTGATTGCTTCAGAAGGGGCCACCATACCTTTTACACTGAGAGAACAAGAGGTGGCAACATTGATGCATCATGCATCAGGACCTACCCGGAAAGCGGAGGGGGGGGCAGAGCTGCAGCCAGAATAGTAAAGATGGCAGCCGCGGCAGTGGCTGAGTTTCAGAGAGCACAGTCTCTGCTCGGAACGGACCGGAATGCCTCCATTGACATCTTGCATTCTATCGGTAAGCGGGGACATCACCGGGTCCGCTCCAATAGATCCCGACGGGGGGGTCCGCGGATGTGTTTTCATTGTGTGCGTTCAGTGAGGCTAGCTCGAGGGGGGCTGTTAGCGGAGGGTTAGCCGGTTAGCACGGCGCAGAGGCTGGTCCACACAGCCCCGTCCTCCCACAGTGAGTCAGCAGCACCAGGGCTAGCTTCGTACCGGCTAGCCCTGCTAGGCTAACGCTGGCTAAATGGCTCTTTTCATTGTGAACTTGGGTGACAGTTTGTGTGGTGTACGTTGGTTTAAAAGGCAGGCTCTCTAGCAGAGACCCCGGCGGTGGACGGACACATGTGTGGAGTGTGAATGACAGTTTCTGTACAACGTTTACTACTTGGGAATAACTCCTGTCAGCGGGGTGTGTGTGTGTGTGTGTGTGTGTGTGTGTGTGTGTGTGTGTGTGTGTGTGTGTGTGTGTGTGTGTGTGTGTGTGTGTGTGTGTGTGTGTGTGTGTGTGTGTGTGTGTGTCAGAGCCACAGCGGGGGGATGGTTGTGCAGTTGGTTCCTCTGACAAGTGGAAATGTGTTTTTATTCGCAATTGAACAATGCCTTGAAAAACAGCTAAATAGTCATTTAGATATGTGTTCAGATGAATAGAGAAAGTGAATGTGAGCATTAGAATGCTGTGATTTAAAAAAAAATAAAAATAAAGGGCAGTGGAGTAAAGTATTAAGAGTATTTCTTAGTATTTACTTTCATCAGAAGTCTATATTGTGGAATACAATGTGGAAATAACAATGCTCCTTTGAAACTTGAGTAACTGTGTGTATCTGTCTGTGTATGTGTGTGTGTGTGTGTGTGTGTGTCTGTGTGTGTGCCTGTCTGTGTGTGCGTGTCTGTGTCTGTTGTGTGTGTGTGCCTGTCTGTGTGTCTGTGTGCGTGTCCGTGTTGTAGTAAAGCGCGACGTGCAGGAGAGCGATGAGGAGGCGGTGCGTGTGAAGGAGCAGAGCATCCTGGAGCTCGGAGGGCTGCTCGCCAAGACCGGACAGGCGGCAGGTATCCATGGCAACATAATATTGCTTGCTCTTTGCTTCGGTTTGTTGCACACAAAACGTTTAGCTGTGCACTCTGGTCTGGTTTTGGAAGTTACCCCCGCGGTCTCCCAGGTTATGACCGATCTATGATGTCATCTTAAGTATTGGGGGACGCATCATGTTCAGGCACTAAAGATGGATGAAAAGATATGATTGGACCGCCACTACTGCTGCTATGATACTACTGTGAAACATGGAGGACATGCCGGAAATAAGTTTTAGCACTGCTGTCAGCTGGGTGTGAATCATGCTTATATTTCATGTCATTTGTCAAATCTCTTATGACAAATGTACTTATTGTAAGTCGCTTTGGATAAAAGCGTCTGCTAAATGCCCTAAATGTCAATGTAAATGTCATTTTCTCCAAGGTGCGGTATAGATACACAAGTTTGAGTCATACTTGGGGTCACACCTCGTTACGGCTTACTTTCTTTAGTTTGTTTAAACAGTAATGCAGCTGATTATTAAAGCTGTTCTTTCTGAAGGCATATGCATGTCTGTATTTTTTATTTTATTTCTTGTCCTTGTAGGCGTTCTTAATCACATGCAGTGGATGTTTTACGGAGTATATAACATTAGCCTTACGTGAAGATTTACTGCCTCTGTTTTGTTTTGTTTTCCCCTGCATTTTACTAAACCCACCCACCCCCCGTTCCCGCTCTCCTCCCCGGTGCGTCCACCCCCCGCCCCCCAGAGCTCGGGGGTCTGCTGAAGTACGTGCGTCCCTTCCTTAACTCCATCTCCAAGGCCAAGGCGGCGCGGTTGGTGCGCAGCCTGCTGGACCTCTTCCTGGACATGGAGGCGGCCACGGGCCAGGAGGTGGAGCTCTGTCTGGAGTGCATCCAGTGGGCCAAGACGGAGAAGAGGAAGTTCCTGAGGCAGGCCTTGGAGGTGAGCTCGGGATGCATCCTAAACCAGGGTGTCCGCACATCCTTAAAAAGTTTTAAAAAGTCTTAAATTCATGTTTCTAAATTGAAGGCCTTAAAAAGTCTTAAATCTGTTACAAATGTCATATGCTGGTCTTAAATACTGTAACTCAAGGTCTTAAATTTGTCGGGGCAGGACTTTATATATATATTTTTTTTCTCAAATGACTTTAGGAAGGAAAAGTCAAAGTTGCTAGCTGCATATATAAACGATTATCTGCGTGCTTGCTAGCTAGTCTGCGACGATGGGTAGGTGCAAATTGAAGGACAGTTGGCTGGAAGACGTCCGTTTCCGAAGTTGGCTCGCGTCTGTTGCCAGCCCCCACCATCGCGTGATTTAGGTCTTAAATTTCATTCAAGGTGGTATTAAAAAGGTCTTAAAAAGTCTTAAATTTGACTTGCTGAAACCTGCAGATACCCAAACTGAATACCGATTAGTAGGCCGGAATTATTGCCTCGCTCGGATATTCCGATATTCGTTCGCTAGGTCGGTATTCCGATCTCAACTCAGTATTCAACGTTTTTATTTATTTATCTCGCTTTGAGGTCATTAAGTTGATGTAAAGTGCGTTATAAATGTATTATTTGTGAATCAAGCGACTTGTCTAATTGTGAAACGTATTTAGGCTTCAACACCGTGTCCTTCACAGTATGGTGAACGACACAATGCCAAAACTATAATTGTTATGTCGGTGGAGGCAAATCTCGCCATCTGAGAATACAACACGACATAAGAGGTCAGTCTAGACTGACTAGACAATGGGGAGGGCTATGAGGGAGGAGAAGTGGTTAAGGAGACAGGAAAGGGGAGGATACGTGTGAGGAGACGACAGTCCTCTGGTTCTGGTCCCTTCGTACTTGCTGCATAAGAAACATGCTGGCTCATGAGACATGGCTCATTGCTCCAAGTAAAATGTTTTGCTGTGATTACGTTGTGATTTAATTAAAAGGTGCCACATGTCACGGCTTAACCAGGGTGTCCGCGCATCCTTAAAAATTCTTAAAAAGTCTTAAATTCATGTTTCTAAATTTAAGGCCTTAAAAAGTCTTAAAAAGTCTTAAATTCGTTACAAATGTCATATGCTGGTCTTAAATACTGAAACTCAAGGTCTTAAATTTGTCGGGGCAGGACTTTATATTTTTATTTTTCTCAGGACTTTTAAGGAAGGACATGTAGAGAGGCTTCTTTCTTGCTAGCTTCATATATAAACGATTATCTGCGTGCTTGCTAGCTAGTCTGCCACAATGGGTGGGTGCAAATTCAAGGACAGTTGGCTGGAAGACGTCCGTTTCCGAAGTTGGCTCGCGTCTGTTGCCAACCCCCACCATCGCGTGTTTTAGGTCTTAAATTTCATTCAAGGTGGTATTAAAAAGGTCTTAAAAAGTCTTAAAGTTGACTTGCTGAAACCTGCAGATACCCTGGGCTTAACATTGTGTGTGATGGGTTAGAAAGGCCATAGTCTTGTCTGTTGACTGCATGCTCGTGGGTGAAATGCTCTGTGAGGTCTGTTCTTGTAGACAATGCTCCCCCCGTCTGTGTTTTGACTATTTCATTTGAGACCCATCCTTTCCCTGATTGGTTGACCCAGTCACCTTTCCTGTCAGTTCACTTTCTCACACACACACACTTCGTTCTTCTAAGAAGAGCCTTTTTTTCTTGGTTGTTTCGGTTTTGAAATCGTTAGCCGAAGGATGACCCTGAACAGCTCCATTTTAAATAACCGCTTTGAAACCATTCGAGGAAGGCCGTAACTTGGGCTGTATTTTTTCAGAGAATGCCAACAGAGAGGGATCAGCTGAGGGCCAAAGCCGGACTCTGAAGCAAGCTCACTTTTCAAAGGAGCCTGGCTAACCGCGCTGAACGACAGCGGTGTAGTATAGACATAAGGAGAGAGCGTCGAAGGCTTTTCAGTCAAAACACAGGACGACGAATATGAAAACAAAAATTTGAACCACTCTGTGTTCCCTTTCAAAGACGGCTATAGAGAATACATACAACTACAGAATACTATTGAAGCCCACAACTCCAACCTCTGTGGACGGTACGCTGTATGTCACCACCATATAATGGACAGGGCTGAGAGGGAGGAGATGGACTAGACTTGCCTGGCACTCGGGGTAGTCCAGGGTATGGATGAGCGCCGTAGAGGAAGCAGAGCCTGTTGGTTCACTGGGGTGACGTTAGTCTGTCCTCCGAACTCTAAAACAGCTGGGAAGCCCTACTGCCTCCAGGGGAGTCTGTGCCACTGGATTGATCTGTAAATATTTTGTTGGGGTCCAACTTTGAGGCCTACTTAAGCAACGGATAAATTTCACCCATTATATTATTAATTCTATAATATTTGCAAATTTGGAAGTTGGACTTCACGTGTGTGAGCGAGGATGGAACTCAAACCGGTGGTTTCACAGGTGAATTAATGATTGTCTGCAAGTTAACTTATGGATGCACGTATATTTGCGATTCACAATTTTATTTGAATAACATTTATATAACGGTGTTAGCATCTCTGTTTTCTTGCTATTTAAATAGCTACAAGAAACGTGAACCGTTCTGTTTTTGATCCAGGTTCTGGCACCACTTTTTGTTTTTAACCGCTCTCTCCCTGCGTCCTCCTCAGACCCGACTCATCTCCTTGTATTTCGACACAAAGCGTTACCAGGAAGCTCTGCAGCTAGGTGAGGATCTGATGGCCAGCACGCCGACGTCAATACACATTCTGTTTCTTCCTGTTGCACATCTCTCAAGAATACCATCGCAGGTAGCCTAGGATCATTACCCCCTTACGACAAATCGTAAGCAGTAGAAAATAATTGTCCATCCTTTCATCAAATAAGTGTTTTGTAGAATAGATATTTGATCGCACAAGACTGGCAAACAATAGTGTGGTCATTGTTCGTTTGTGTCTGATTAAAAATATAAAGGGCACGTTAAGGAAATGCGTTTTTTTTTTAGTTTTTGGCACACATCACGCCCTTCTGAACGTACGTTCCTTCCACCACCTCCAGGCGCCCAGCTGCTCCAGGAGCTGAAGAAGATGGACGACAAGGCGCTGCTGGTGGAGGTGCAGCTGCTGGAGAGCAAGACCTACCACGCCCTGAGCAACCTGCCCAAGGCCCGGGCCGCCCTCACCTCCGCCCGCACCACGGCCAACGGCATCTACTGCCAGCCCAAGCTGCAGGCCGCGCTGGACATGCAGTCGGGTGAGGGGAACCACCAGGACGAAGCC
The DNA here is from genome assembly GCA_900291075.1 of Melanogrammus aeglefinus. Classification (NCBI taxonomy): domain Eukaryota; kingdom Metazoa; phylum Chordata; class Actinopteri; order Gadiformes; family Gadidae; genus Melanogrammus; species Melanogrammus aeglefinus. Next base: position 100,685 of record OLKM01001321.1, on the reverse strand, counting down.
CCCCAATGCGTTGAAATGACTTGTTTCACTTTGGTTCGACGTTCCCCTCATTTACAGATTGGACTTGGTACATTACGGTGTTGCCCTTCAGTTGGGCGACGGTTTCTAGGATCCAATTGTCCTGTCATTGTTTTTTTGTCATTTTAGCAAATACACGATTGAATTGCGTGCGAGGGCGGGACTGCAAAAGATCTGTTCTGAGCGACAGCTGTGGCTTCCTCTTTTGAAAAGAGTCTATTGGGAGTGTGTCGAGAGAGGGCAGAGGTGAGCTTTGTGCTCATTTGGGTTGCCTATCCTGTCATGTGGAGTTTATTCAACGCAACGCTAACCAACATTGAACTACCCTAGTACTATTAAAACGATGCGATGAAAGGTAGATTCACACGACCCGCTGACACCTCCTCTTGTCAAAAACCTGCGTCTCATTACCCCTGATCCACCGGTATCACTGGTACGGCCAGTCGGGTCAAATTGCGAGAAAGATGTGTGGTTAGATATCGCGATCACAGGCTCCGGGACCGGGGTATGGCGGTCTGATGGGCACTGGGATGCGATGGCGTGGAGCGAGTTTTAGGCGAGGAGACGGAGGATATAGACGGAGATGCAGCACTTGACCAGGAGACGGTGACGGTGGATGAGTGTGCGGGGGGGCTTTGGTGCAGGTGGGAAACCCTTGCAGCTGTTTTAATCTCTCTTCTTGGAACCCGTCCAGGGCTTTTGCGTGGAACCCCTGACAGTTGGAATTAATCCAGAGGGGTGGTGATGAGTGATGCTGTCTGTTGTTTCTGATCTGGCGGTAGGCAGATTTGCTGTGTTGGACGGGAAGGACAGGATTGTCTGGAATAAGTACACAGCCATAAACTCACTCACTATTTTAGCGTCACTGCCGCCAGTGTATAGCTAGTCTGTTTACTCCCTGTAAAGTTATCGTTTAACTTCTTTGCTCTATTGATTTGGGCTTTTTCCTTTCCTTCCTTCCCTCTCGCTGTTTCCATTCGCAGAATGCTGCTCCATTGTTTTAAATCGATGCCATTTGAACTCTTTCCTAACACTTTTCTATCCGGGCATAAACGTAAAATACTGCGTCCACCTCCGTGTTGTCCAGGTCGTACAACGTAGGCACTGGAAAGTAATGTTGGTTTCCCCCCACCCCCACCATCTCCCAGGGATCATCCATGCGGCGGAGGAGAAGGACTGGAAGACGGCCTACTCCTACTTCTACGAGGCGTTCGAGGGCTACGACTCCATCGACAGCTCCCGGGCCATCACATCGCTCAAGTACATGCTGCTGTGCAAGATCATGCTCAACCTGTAAGCGGCCTCATGATGCGCCTGTGTTTCACAAACACTCGGAACGACCCCGCACTCACAAACTGTTCATATCACGTCAATCAGGACGGGGACGTCACTGCGATGCCGTTTCATGGCTTTTATACGCAGCGGCCCAAATAATATAATTATGTATACCTGCGGCCACTGGCGCCATCTCTGGGGGTGGGCACAAGGTTTCTTGCACCCCCAAAGATAAGTTTGGGGGTGCAAAAACCCCTCAATATTGAAACGGAGTGAACCGGCACGTTTTCGTTGTCTGGCCCTTTTAAATAAACCCAGCGCGCTAGAACGCTACGCTGCGCGCTAGAACGCTACGCTGCGCGATAGAACGCTACGCTGCGCGATAGAACGCTCTTTGTTGTGCTGCGCTGACAGCCCCCCGCCCCCCCCACCAATCGTTCGTGGTTGGCAGAGTGCCAAATGATTGACCGGTCGACCCCCGCGAATTTTGATATGTTTTGTCCACTCACTTACGTAGTTCGAGTTAACTTAGCGTGAGCTAAACAAAGCTACAGCAGCGATTAAATGACAAAACATAATGGACAAGGGGATTATTGGGAAGCCTACTGCTACCACCAATGCCACTGAGTGGATAATAATACAGAAGAAAAGATGAGCTCTGCGCTTACCGTATCCAGCGTCGCGGCATCCTGCACTAACGGTGGTAAAGTCAATATAATATTCAAATGGTTATTCGGGCAAAGGCCTGTAACTTTTATGACTGTCGACGTGTGTTTCTCTTTTAATTGTCAAAACGCTGCTGATTATATGTTGCCTCTTCAGTGGTTCTTATTCTCAAGATAAGAGAGCCTAGACTGTTGCTGTTTGCGAGACGTGGGTGAGGTGATGCGAGCTTATCAGCGCACCGCAATAGAATGGAACAATTGTAACAAACAACGTTCATTCAATGTTTAATCGAATTGCTCGACAATGTTTAGACCTACAATGAATTAAGAATAGACCTACGGGTGTCTTGCGTTATCTTTGGTTCCCAAAAGAATGGCCTTGCAACGTAGGCCTATAGGCTATCGCTACGTCAAGCTCTGTGAAAACGATAAATAAATAAGTTTTAAAGCCGTGACACCTGAGCAGCCTGGTAGGCTAATGTTTAAGGCCAATATGCGTTTTAAAATTCTAAATTATGATTGAAACGTAATTAAGCTAGGCCTACTCCCATTTATGCGGGCATGTTTTTGAAAATAAGTGTGCGCCCCGCCACTCGTAACGCACTTGTGAAACGCATTCCTGAGTTGGTGGAAGGTTAAATCGTCACAAGTTCACAACCAAATTTTGGAATAAATCAAATCAAATACAGATAAATAATACGTTAATAATTAATGAACTACTGTTCTGAACCTAACATTCTGAAAGCAGGACTTTGGAGAAGTATTAAAGCCTGTTTTTTGGTTGAACACATTTGAACAAAACATTTATGACCCCCCAATGTCGACCTTAAGTTGGCGCCACAGCCTACGGCCAATGAGAATCGTTCACGCCGAGAAGTCACGGTGTGTGTTCAACAGCCTGTTTAATGAGGGTGTTCAGCATGCCGAGGTCCTGGAGGTTGGCTCGTTGATCCTCAGGCCTGGAGCTCCATCTCTGCCTCTCCACCTGCGTGAGGTGGTGCAGGGCCCTTGTTTTATGCTTTCCAGACGTCCATTCCTTCTACTGACACCAACCCGATAACGGTGCGATCAGGTTTGGTTCAAAGGCTTTGCGCGGATCAGACGAAATAATAATTCACCCTAAAGCACTTCAGGGCGTCCTGTTCAGCGCTGAGGGTCTGGGACAGTTAAAGTCAGGCATCTGGCTCAGGGACACCTAGCCACGAGCCGTGGACGGAACATGACCTGGTCTATCTCCTGAGCCAAACCCTGACTAGTGGCAGAGAGCTGATGGGTCCGTCTGGTCTGTCTCTCCCTCTCCTGCAGGCCAGAAGAAGTTCACTCTCTGATTGGCGGAAAACTGGCACTCCGGCATGCTGGCAGACAGGTAATTGTGTGTGTGTGTGTGTGTGTGTGTGTGTGTGTGTGTGTGTGTGTGTGTGTGTGTGTGTGTGTGTGTGTGTGTGTGTGTGTGTGTGTGTGTGTGTGTGTGTGTGTGTGTGTGTGTGTGTGTGTTCTGGCTGTCCATTCATTCAGAGTGAAACCCTTTAACTACAACGGTTCGATATATCTGTAAACCACATTACCTTAAAACTGGTGTTTATAAATGGATAACCATACAAAATGCGACTGGATACATTAGGAATACTGAAAAACGCTGCTGTTAGTGCTCCAAACATGCAAAATATTTCATTATGAATTCTAATCGTTCCATAATGATTGTGAATATTGTTGTCTCTCTCCCATTCCCTCAGACAGAGTCACTCAAATGTGTAGCGCAGGCCAGCAAGAACAGATCCCTGGCAGACTTTGAAAAGGTAGGCTGTTCCTCAGTGCCGAGGCTGCTTGAATCCTCCGCTGTGTGAGCGAGCACAGCGCACTGATACGGGTGCCCTTCACAGGGAGCCTGTGGCTAGGCTGATACTGATCGCCACTAACCGCGTTCTGTCTGTTATTTGATCCGTGAATGCAACTCATTCATCCTAGACTGTTCACAAAGTTGACGCAGGGGGCAGAAAATTGCTGTGCAAATGGTGGTTTATTTATTGACGTTTCGCATTCATTAATGATAATAATCATTGATGCGTTTTTTTATAGCGCTTTTCTGAGTACTCCAAGACGCTTTACGGATGAGAAAGGAATACATACAGACAGTACAGACTAGGGGTGCCGCGTCGTGGACATTTTCACACCGATTACTACACTCGTGTCAACACCGGCATTACCGAGTGTAAACGGTATAAACTTTGAAACTAGGTCAACCGCCATCTTCTCCGTCAACTCTCCTCTCACACTCGGTGACAGCGTCTGGCAGCGCGCCAATTCTCGGTGACAGCGTCTTTCTTATAACGTCCTATACATAATAGTATAATATAATAGTATATATATAATATCACGGCCAAAAGCTCTGTGCGCCTCCGGATGGCCGTAGCGCGGGGAGCTCTCGTGGGGGTTGGGCTTCGCGGGGTTTGTTTACCGGCGTTGCTATGGTTACCGGTCTTGTGCGTTCCAATGGTTTATTACGGAGACTATCTATTATTAGATATATCTATTATTATTGCATTTTAATTTTCTTAATTCTAATTATATGATTAATTTTTATTGAATTCTTTTTTTATGACTGGAAAAAAATAAAAAAAATAACTGTGTTGCTGGTGTGCAACACCGAGTAATCGGTGTTGTCCTCAACACCGGTAACACCGGTAATACCGTATACCGCGGCAACCCTAGTACAGACAATCAGACAAAAAGGGGAAAAAATAAAAACCACCACAATAATAGGCAACACATTAAGAGAGTTGAGGATGGAGGAGGAGGATTTGTCTAATCTGGTAGGTGGTCCTGAAGAGGTGGGGTTTAAAGTAGGTTTTTAGTCAATTAAGTCAGGTATTACTACCCCCTGGACATTTTGAACCGAATCTATTTGTAAGTTCATAGATGTCTTATTCAACTTTTTGTATTATAAAAAGCCAAACTTAGTATCTGTCCTTTTCCAATGCAATGTGTTTTGATGCATGTGCACACGTGTTCTGTCGTAGCGGGAACGTGACCTTAATGTCGTGACCTTAATGTCGTGACCTTAATGTCGTGACCTTAATGTCGTGACCTTAATGTCGTGACCTTGATGCCCCCCCCCCCGCAAACTCAGGCGCTGACAGAGTACAAGCGGGAGCTGAGGGACGATCCTATCATCAGCACCCACCTGGACACCCTATACGACAACCTCCTGGAGCAGAACCTCATCAGGGTCATCGAGCCCTTCTCCAGGGTGCAGGTAGGACCCCAAGAACACCCCCCCCCCCCCCCCCCCCCCACCTTAACTGATCCGTTAACGGACGTTGCTGCTTGAGATTGTGGTGGCAGGTTGTGGTTGTTTGTTTTGTCTGTTCATGGTTTTCCTTTTCTCTTTCCCTCCCCAGATAGCGCACATCTCCACATTAATCAAACTCAGCAAGGTGACATCTTGAATTTGAGTCTTCATGTTCTGGATGTTGTTTTGCATCTCGATTTGCCCGAGTTGCAAACGTTGAGAGATGAAGTATGAAGGGTTTTGTATTTGTTGTGTTCAACAGGGGGATGTAGAGAGGAAGCTGTCACAGATGATCCTGGATGAGAAGTTCCACGGTAGGCATACGAGGTCAAATCAGCCCTCTGCACTGTACTGAATGAATAAGTATCGCAATTTCTCGCTTCTGCAATAATTATTCAGGTTAAATCGAATTCAGCCCTGAAAAATAAATATAAATATTTCCATTGAAAGAGCGAGGATTCATTCACTATCGGCTTGAATGATGACTAAAGAGTTAAATTAATCGTGGGCAGCCCTAGCATTGACCAACACTTGTTCAGCGTATAAAAACTGTTGTGTACTTCGCTCTCCTCTAAGTATCTCTCCACCCTCGGCATTGAAAAACCCCTTCACATCAAAACGTCCCGCAGTGCATTCGAATGATCTCGATGTCGAGATAATCACATGTTCCCCGCTAATTAGAAACTGCGAGTTAATCACAGCTCTGCGTCGGGTCTCTCTCCGGCTACTGCATATAGCGTTTTTTACGACCGCGAGTCGATGAGATTGAGTGTCAAGGACCCGACGCATCGGCAGATGGGACAGACTGAAAACGCACTGGGTGAAACGGATGTTGGGTGCCTGTGTCCCCTCCCCAGGGATCCTGGATCAGGGCGAGGGCGTGCTGATCATCTTCAACGAGCCGCTGGTGGACAAGACGTACGAGGCCGCCCTGGAGACGGTGCAGAACATGAGCAAAGTGGTGGACTCCCTGTACAACAAGGCCAAGAAGCTGACATAGGCAGGTGCAGTGCGGGAGTGTTGGTACGCCGCCGGAGGAGTCGTCGTCGGGGGGTGGGGGGTGGTGGTGGTGGTGGTGGTGGTGTTGGGGCCTTTTTGTTTGGGAGTATGTAAAGCGTGTTCAGACTCGAGGGCAGAGCCAGACGGTTCTCGGTGGCTCTCTAGGGCGTCTCTGTGGTACGGGCACTGGGAGCGCCCTTCCCAAGAATAACAAATACATGTTGGTGCCTTTCACATAATTCTGTATTTATATGTTAACATTCATTTTTATTTTTATAGGACTTAATCACTTAATCACCATTTCGGTCTCAGAGGGCTTAACAGGGCAAATATGTATGACGCAATTGGCACCTGGAGTGCATTTAGAACATGAGGGATTGTAGTTTGATGATTTTCCGTTGCAAACGCCTTTTTTTAAAAAAAGGACACATTTCTTACAGATTAGGCTTCTTCTAAAGTCATTATTTCACACGCTATTAGGGTCAATGATATCGATGTTCAACACGTTTTCTCCCAAATATCAAGGAAATCTTGTGGCACTCTGGGAGCTGTGTGAAACCATTGTGCCATGTGTAAACAGAACGAATAGGATGGAAAAATCGACTCTCAACGAACTGATATCTTCTATTATGTCCCACCTTATCTCCTACTAAACACTCCTTGTCTAATCCCTCAAATGAAAAACACTACAGCCTGTTATGTCTGGGGAATACTCCTAACTTATAGTAGTGATGGTGACTGATGGATAAATAAATAGAAAAACCCGTTGATATAAACGCGGGTGCAGATTACCGACCGGCTTTAGTGTCCCACATGGGGCAGCGCGCCTCGGCATATCGAGGGCACTGCGCGCTCGTTGTAATCCTCCCCTTTTGGGGTTCCTGACCAGTCCAGCCGATTGATGTGAACGAGACCCCCGACGGGGCCCTGTCCTGTCCCCGGCCCCTCATGTGTGTTCCGTCTGTCCTTCCAGGGAGGGAGAGGGCCCGCCCACCGTCTCCGGGGGGTCGAGAGCGACGGCGGCGGCCGGTCGGAGCCGCCGCCGCCGCGACCTCTCAACCAACCCCCGGGCCAGCAACGAGGGGACGATGCAAAACTAAACACGGCCAATCAGACTCTGTAACCAACCCAGCGGCCGGGGGGGGGGGGGGCTCATCGACCAAAAGGAAACAACCAATGTGATCACCCCCCCCCCCCCCCCCACCCCCTCAAAACTTGTTTCCATCCCCCCCCTCTTCTTCACGTCTGACTGGTTAACGCTGCTGCACAGAGCTCCACCCACGGACCAATCCTGGCCCTGCGCTCATCCCTCTACCGACCACAGGTTTCCAATCCACACTGTGGTTGCACTCTCCTTCCCCCTTATCTCTCTCCCTCTCTCTCTCTCTTTCTGTCTCTCGCTCTCTATCTCTATCTTGCTCGCTCTCTCACTCTCTATCTCTGTCTCTCTCTCTCTCGCTCTCTTATCTCTATCTGCGCTGGTCATCAGGGAATCATGTAAGAAAAAGTTACCAATAAAAGCCCCCCCCCCCCCCCATATTTAGTGCAAATACATTCTATGAAAAGAAGTCTACACCGAGATGTGTGAGCGAAACAAGTGTGCACTGGGATGGAGGCCGTAACCGCGGCGACCGACTCCAGCTTCCCCCTTCAGTTCCATTCCATTCGCCAAGCCTCCTCTGTGAAGCCTTCGACCTCGTAACGTTTATAGTTTTAGCTTCTTTCTTTTTTTCCACCTCCTGGTTTAGCCACAGAGGCACCCCTCTCTCTCTCCCTCGCTCTCTCTCTCTCTCTGGCTCTCTCATTCTCTCGCTCTTTACCACCAATAAAGAAAAACAACTGTTTGGGAGAAGAGCAATCTTCTCTTCGCCATGCACAATATACACATTGCGTTGAACTTTAACCCCTTCTGCCCTTTTTTCTTTTTTTTTTTTAAAGAAAGTTGTGATTTCGGGACACCTGGGTACAAACCTGCACACCGCGATGTGCAAAGAGGCGCATTACATCAGGTTGAACATTTGTCGGTGTGCTGCCAGGTTTTGTTTTTATCTTTTTATTCTTTTGGACATGGAATGCAATGTCAACAACCTCTAGCTCTCTCTCCCCCCCTATCCTCTCTCCTCCCTCTCTCTGTAACTAACCCTCCTTCCCCATTTGTATATATTGTTTCCAAACCCAACCCGACGCTCTCCTGCCTCCACACCGTTGGTTCTCTTCCTTCTCCAACCGCAAGGAAGCGAACGCGTCCCCTTTAACTGCGGCGGCCGGGTCGGGGAAACCTGTATGAGACCTGACGACAGGACGACTCGTCTGAGACCAGTTAGTGTCTGAACTAAGAGACTGGGGGGGGGGGGGGGGGTGTACATGATGCTGTATGGGATCAAGGGACGGGGAGGGTCAGACGACATGATACGTAAAGAAATAGAAATGCTAATAAAAAAAAAATATTAAGCTGATGTTTTTGTGACGTTTTTCTTGACTTTTGTCTACTTTTGTTCACTTTTATGTATATTTGTCGAGTAAACCTTTAAAAAGAATGAGGGCATGAGTTGAGGCTGGTATTGGAGCTTTTATTGTGGAAATGCAGTGTTTAAAATGCTATGAATGAGTTATTCTGTTATTTGTGTCCGAATCTATCAGTTTCATCTTTTCATCTTATTGTGCCTCATCAATGATTAAACACGAAATTAGACTAATCTATTGCGTATCTATTTTATTTTATTTTAAATTTCACAATTCATCGCAGAGTCAACTGGATGTCCGAGCTCATGCCCTAATAACCACAAACATATCTTTCCTGATATTGACTTGGCGCAGGGCCATTAGCATTTGAAAAGTCGTGTAGATCTTGTCTAAGTGGGGGTCTGAGGGCCATTTGGGCCTGGTCGTTGCATTTGAATGGGGATGAGGCTACACCTTATCACAACCTCATTATGCTCCGCTTGCTCAGTGCTTAAGCCCGCTGAGCAAGGCATACGGAGCGTACTAACCAACCAACTAACTCAGAAACTGCTTTGTTTATTATCTTGTATCTTGGAGAGAATATGGAGCATGCGCTCTGAATAAAAAGTAATAAGACGTGGAGTTTACAGTCTCCCCGGCCCTGTGTATGTGCTCATCAGAGAGAAGGAGGGGGGGAGAGAGAGAGTTACTGGAGGTTTCTGCGGGGAGGAGAGGGTAGCCAGACAGGCGACAGTCAGGGACGTCTGGCCCTCGGGGCGAAGGCAGGGAGCGAATGCCCCGCCGAGGGAGCCAATGGGAAGGCGCTATTCCGTCCTCTGCCGTGCACTGCTCGGCGCGCCCTGTAATTTGGAGTTCCAGTTGGGTTGGGTGCCGCCACAGTGAACAGCTTCGTCAGGGGACTAGAGAGGAGAGAGAGCGAGAGAGAGAGAGAGAGAGAGAGAGAAAGAGAAAAAAAGAGATCCTACTTGCATCGGATTTCTAACCAGTCACAATTAAGAAAACAAACATCGAGAGACTTTGGGGGAGCCATCATCTGATAATCCTAATCTATTAGTCCCGAGACGAGTTTTTGATCTTCGATTTGGACCATGAATGGGCAATCTGCGTCCTGCTTCGAAGTGGATAAGAAGCCCTTCCTGGCCGGTAACTCTCTCCCAGGGACGAAGGACTCGCCGACTCTCCCGGAGTCCTCCTCCACGGACCTGGGCTTCTACAGCGGCCACGGTAGCCTCCAGCAGCAGCAGCACCACGGCCAGCAGCACGACTTCTACCCGGCACAGCAGCAGTCGTTCGCAGGCCAGCCTCTCAACCCCTACTCGTACCACCATCACCACTACAACCTGAGCGGGGCGTACTCCACAGGTAAAGCCGATTACCCCCCCTACCCGTCGCCCCCCTACCGCCAGCACGGAGCCTTCAACCGGGCAGGAAAGTCACCGTTGGAGGATCTCGGTGAGTTTGGAAAGCCTGGGACGCACACACACACACACACACGCACGCACGCAAGCACAAAGACAGTTGTGTCCACATTTGATGGACTGTCGATCGGAGGGAACGTGAGAGACAGCGAGACGCTAGTTCATGCAAACGAAGTGGGAGTTTAGTCGGATCCTGTTGTGTTGGGTGTGTGGATAGATTTGAGTCAGCAAAACCAAACCAAATCCTCAGTTTGGACCTGATTATTCGGCTACAATAAAGTGTCCTGTTGCCTTGTATCCAGCATTACGCACGACGAGATGGAGACTACTTCTGTGCTATAAATGGACTGAGGTCCTCTCAGGGGTCCACATGAAACACCTGAAACAGTCCCATGTTAAAACGAACATTACAATTAAACATAAACATTCAAATCAACTATACAAGCTTCAGACAGTACTTTTTTTGTTGTTTATTTTTAATGTGACTTGAATGTGGACCTAAGATATACCCCATTAGATTCGATTCCAGAAGAAACACAAGTTGACATGCTGATATGGCTCGGCAGTTTGACATTCCAGTTGGGAATTGACTGTTCTGGCCCCAGGGCCTTGGCCGAGGGCCACCTCAGGTGCCGCAACACGTCACGGATGATCTTTGACTCATTCCGGTACAGCGGACTTTATCACGCAACGTTTCCCGCTCTCGTTTTATGATTTTTTTTAATCGTTCCTTATTGCTAAGGCCGCAGGAGACACGCTGTAGGCCTGACAAAAACGAAAGAAGAGCAGCCTGGATTTACATGCAAAACACACACGCGCACGCACGCACGCGCACAAACACACACACACACACACACACACATCTCTATCCACTGTCTGTGGTAGACACACACACACACACACACACACACACACACACACACACACACACACACACACACACACACACACACACACACACACACACATCTAGATCCAGCGTCTGTGGTAGATACACACACACGCACACACGCACACACCAAAATTATACGTTTAGAGTGGCGATGGAATTTCTTTGAAACTCTGTGCTTGTGGCAGCCGCATCTATTTATACTGAGCTACTACAGCCTGTGCGGCTGTAAGGGCCAATCCATCAAGAGCACTCGTCTGACATGTTGGACGTTCTCCTACAAGGTTAATTCAATCCGAAGGGGTTCATCAAAACTCGGATCGTCCCGATTTGAACGTCCCCTTACGTCCGTCTTCCTCTCCTGGTTTTCAGTGAAAGAGGAACCAGAGGTGGAGGTTCGCATGGTCAACGGGAAGCCCAAGAAGATCCGCAAGCCCCGCACCATCTACTCCAGCTACCAGCTGGCTGCCCTGCAGCGGCGCTTCCAGACTGCGCAGTACCTGGCCCTGCCCGAGCGAGCCGAACTGGCAGCCCAGCTGGGCCTGACGCAGACACAGGTAGCCTAGCGCCCCCAATCTGCAGCGCACCTGCTGGACGAGACTGGGATGAAGGCCTACAGCCAACAACAAGACGGAGCAATGTTAATATAATGGAAGACTTTAGACAGATATTTTAATGGCGACAGAAAACTGTCTGGGGAGCATGTCATTTTGTTTAATTAAATTATCTTATGTGAGCTTAAACCCTTTTTGAGTTTTAATCGTTCTTGTTTTTTATTTGTTTTTTTGTTTTTACATATTATTATTTGACACACTCCACAGTTGGGGAACTTCACTAACAGTCAGACGGTATCCAAGTTATTGCCACGGCATAAATAGGCTGTAGGGTTTTATGAAATCTGTATTGTTTTATTGGGATTATTTTAGATATAGGCCTAGGCCTAGTCAAAATAACAATTCAGTCGCTGATATTTATTTCACTCTCTCTTCTCTTTAGGTGAAGATCTGGTTCCAGAACCGCCGCTCCAAGTTCAAGAAACTCTACAAAAACGGAGAGTTCCCCTTGGGTGACCTACCCATCGACCACAGCCCGGACGCCAGCGACTCCATGGTCTGCAACTCCCCTCCTTCCCCTGCCGTGTGGGAAAATAAAAACACCAACAACAACAATAACAACAACATCAACAACGACGAGGAAAGCAGTGGCGTCGAGAGCAACAACCTCGGCAGCATCGGCAGCAGCAGCAGTAACCGCAAAAGCCATGCACTACTGGAAGACGCCAGCAGGGGGCACGGCCTTTACCAGTCTCCGGTCAGCTCGACTGCGGGCTACATGGCGATGGCGGAGTACACGCACCAGAACTGGTACCCGCAGCACGGCGTGCATTTAGACTTGCCGGCTTCTGCGCCCGCACCGCCGTCATCACAGAATTTGGGAGCTGTGTACTGAGTCATCGTCACAAGACTGCAAGAAAATAAAATGCCCTGCAGGTGTTTTGATCTGGAAAACCTCTGCGTTATGGTTCCTCTCTCAATGGGAGGATTGTGAGGCCTATTTTGTATTCATCGTTGACCCACTTCGAAACTTTTAAATTATTTAAGACTTGAAACACTTGACTTTTCCGCCCCTTATTTAGGAACTAGGATTTATTTTGATAAGGAATCTAAGGTGTGATGGTGGCGTTATTATTTTTTTTGGGGGGGCGAAATGAGTCCCAATGAACACGTCGTTTAAAGTGTTTTCCAACGTCAGCCTGGTTATCAGAGGGCAGTGTTTAGGAGGGAGGTTTTATATCTCGTTCTCCAAGGTCAAATTGTGTATACTGTCCTGGTATTGTCTGGTATACTGTCTGGTATTCCTCCTTAATGGAAAATCAGATAATCGCTATTCACTGAACCCCTCCATCGTGTTGTCTTTGTGTTTATTTATATTTCAACATGCGTAGGGATTTCCCTTATTTTCTTGCTACCTTCACTTGCAAACTCTACTACTGCCTTACTTTTAGAGAACCCAAGTTCTCATGATTATAAAAAAAAAGGCTTATATTTGTGATAATAATCACATTCAGCGTCCCTCGACCGTAGAAAATTAATCCTCAAAGCAAAATTGTAACGCCACTCTGAATCTCATTGGTTTACATTTGCCTCACATCTTTAGTTAGTTATTACAATTCAGAAACATATTTTTCAATGATACACAAAAACATGACACTTTTTACAAGCAATGTCTGATAAGCCATATGTTGTATATATTTATAGTTATTGGTGAGCTGATCACTTTAGTTGAAGATTTCGTATAATTCTAGAGTAAATAATAATAAAATGTGAGTTTGAATTATAAGAAGGCTTGCAGACATTTTTCTTCACAACACTACACAACGATACACAACACTACAGGAGACAACATGTCAAGACACACAACAAACACTACACAAAATAACCCTAAAGGTCAACACAACACTGGTCACTTTACAAATAACTAAGCGATTACTACACTAAAAAGCAATAAACAAGTTACACAACATTCAGAACTGCACAATGCACCGCTATACACAACACCATACCACAAAACACTGTACACCATAACATCCACCAGACTACACAATACCATATACAAATACACAACACCATACGCTAGACAACACAATACCATAAACAACGCAATGCACACTAGAAAACAAAACATCACCATTTACTAGACAACACAACACGAGACAACACCATACATTTACGAAACAACACTATACATAGACAACACAACACTACACAACTTCATGTATGATCAACACAACACTAAACAATCCCATACCCCAGACTACACAATACCATACAGACAACACAACACTACACAACACCATACATAGACAACACAACATGTGTTGGTTGCTTTCTTGTTGGTTGGGTTCGTCATGGTGAGTCAGGCGGCAGGTTTCGTCTGCCCATATCGCGTGCGACACTCAATACATCCAGAGACACACAACACACACACACACACACACACACACACACACACACACACACACACACACACACAACACACACACACACACACACACACACACACACACACACACACACACACACACACACACACACACACACACACACAGTTCCACAGACACCTCTCTCACACACACACACACACACACACACACACACACACACACACACACACACACATACACACACACACACACACACACACACACACACACACACACACACACACACACACACATACACACACACACACACACACACACACACACACACACACACACACACACACACACACACACACACACACACACATACATGCACACAAACATTCAAACTCACACAATCATTCTCACAGACACAGACACACACACACACACAAACATCCCCACACACACACATACACCCACCCACACACGCACACACACGCACACACACACACACACACACACACACACACACAGACACAGACACACACACACACACACACACACACACACACACACACACACACACACACACACACACACACACACACACACACACACACACACACACACACACCCAGAGCGGTGAGGCTCAGGGAGGTGGCGGCACAGCAGACTTGGTGGAGTCAGTAGATCCTAATAACACACCAGCAGGCAGATGACAGAGTGTGTGGAACGGGTTGGAGGCTGGGGGGCTGGGGGGCAAGGGGGGAGGAGGGATAGGTGAGAGAGAGGAAGGGAAGGAGGCAAGGGAGAATTGGGTTGAGATAGAATGTGCTCCTTGAATCCTTCTTCAAGAAGCCTGATTTTAAGTAATACGGGTAAAACTGGGGGTTCTGCCTATTGTATCTTTGTGTGCACGCGCGCGCATGTGTGTGTGTGTGTGTGTGTGTGTGTGTGTGTGTGTGTGTGTTGTTGTGTGTGTGTCTGTGTGTGTGTCTGTCGTGTGTTGTGTTTGTTGTGTGTTATATGTGTGTATATGTGTATGTGTGTGTGTGTGTGTCTGTGTGTGTGTTTGTGTGCGTATATGTGTCAGTATGTGTGTGTGTGTGTGTCTGCATGTGTGTTTGTGTGTGTATATGTGTCAGTGTGTGTGTGTGTGTGTGTGTCCGTGTGTGTCTGCGTGTGTGTTTGTGTGTGTATATGTGTCAGTATGTGTGTGTGTGTGTGTGTGTGTGTGTGTGTGTGTGTGTCTGTGTGTGTGTGTGTCTGTGTGTGTGTGTTGTGTTCGTGTGTGTGTGTCTGCGTGTGTGTTTGTGTGTGTATATGTGTCAGTGTGTGTGTGTGTGTGTGTGTGTGTGTGTGTGTGTGTGTGTGTGTGTGTGTGTGTGTGTGTGTGTGTGTGTGTGTGTGTGTGTGTGTGTGTGTGTGTGTGTGAGTCTACTTCAATGTTTTCTGAAAAACCTTTATCGTACCTTCAGTACCCTTAGTTAGTCCTATCCGTTCTTTACGTAGTAAGTTCTAAAGCTGAAAGGCTCTTTTGACAAAATGATACACACTTGAATACACTGTTAGATCAGCAGCAACACACTAGTCTACTCTATATAGAACACTGCAGTTTTCCATATTCACTGTTTTTATTCAGTTCCACAGAGGGCACCTTTTCACAACAACCAAAAAATCTATTGTACATTGCAGTACAATACTTAACAGTTCAGTAAATTCAGTTTAAGATAAAATATAACA